>PVKA01001471.1:53146-146324 GCA_004027165.1 Ctenomys sociabilis
ATAAATAAAATGAAGAGGAAAAGAAAAATACCTCATACATATTACATAATTAGAAAAAATAGCATCTGTGTTATCACATATATATGTAATATATATGTTTAATTAATTACACTGAATTGTCAGGAAAATGGATTATGCTTTAATAGGCAGTTTGATGTTGTGAAACAGAAAGGCCCCACAGTGGTGAGCTCAATATCCTGAAACGATAATGGGCGGAAGAATCAAACGCAAGCAGATGGCCTCCACCTGGAACTCGCTTCCTTGTGACCCATTGTGCTATAACCCACGGAGCTTTCCTGGAAGGACAGTGGGGGAGGTGCCAACAAAAGTTTTAAGAGAGAAGAAAGGAAAAGGAGCCCCAGTGGCTCCTCTTCCGTCCCGAGGGGAAAGCAATTGAGTTGGATGAATGGGGACTGAGCCTCACCCTCTTTCTGGTGCTCAGTCCCACACAGCTAATCCCTGTGACCTTTAGGAGAGCCGAAGGCATGAAATGACCTCAATAATCAAAAGCACAATTAGACTGAAGATAACAAAACCGTGACTGTGGTTAGAAATGCAGACAATGAAGACACTATTGAGGACATTTGTCCCTCTAGCAGTCGAGTGCATGTGTCCTGAGGAGCTGTGTCTAAGGGCTGCAGCTGGGGAGCTGCCACCACCCAAGGGAGGACAGGTAGGCCCAGGCCGGACTTCCTTCCAGAGGATGCAAACTTCTCACCTCCCAAAAAAGCAGGGAGCACTGCTCCTGTTTCTACATAGGACATAAACAGCAGAGGGGAAGACTATTGAAACATCACTGATGCGAAAGGAAATAATTTTTGTTTATAGTGGAGAAAGCTTTTGAGTTGTTTCCCAAGAAGTAAGATTCAACAAATTCATTTCTGTGAGCACAAAGCCATCCAACAGCTGGGCCAGCCAAATTCTGTGGTTAAGGCGGGCACCCCGCGGGGGACAGGCTCAGGAATGGGCGCCCTCCTGAAGGGCACAGTGAGGCATCGTCTAATCGGACTAGAAATGAACATCATGGAGGAAGTCAGTAAAAGCTATTCGCTGTTATAATTAATGAAAACGAGATCACTTTTAAAATAATAATTTGATCATTGAAAATGAGTCTTTAATATGCCCCCCTGAAATGAGACAAGACATGTTCTTTTCTAAAGGAAACATGATGTGACAAAATGAAAATTTTAAAATCCACTTTTCCTCTTGAAATTTGATAGATACCTTACTCATTTTTTTCAAATATAAATTCCAAGCTGGCACATTAAACTAGAATCGGAGTGTGGCATTTCTTATTTCAGGAGGTAGATATGGAAGGGTTTTTAAAAATTATAATTATTTTTTTATTTTGGGGGCAGGGTTCCCAGGGTGTTCAGGGTCTCACTATTAGACTGGAATCATGGTGATCTGCCTGTTTACAGCCTCCCAAGAGCTGGGTTTACAGGCACATGCCACCATGTCCAGTCTCAATTGCAGGCTCAGCACTCGGTGGGGTCGGGACTGGCAAGGCAGGCCCTGGGATGAACCCCTGGCCCCCAAGCCTGCTTGCAGGTGCTTTAATCGGCTGAGCTATTTGGCAGGCCTTAAATAATTATTTTAGAAGCAATTCTAATTTGCATTAATTGTAAAAGCAAATAGCATTTACTTCCTCCTGGATGGTCAGGCCCATGATCAGAACTTTACAGATCCTTAAAAGGAATACAATAAGATCTCTAAAGTATCGCTGAATATGATGACCTGTCAGAAGGCTCCCATGAGACATTAGGACTCCATTTTTAATAGAAGAAGCAGCTAAGCCAGTAAATCAATAAATAATTCGTGCAGAATCAGAGGATTAGCTGGTGACTTCTAAGCATTACTTATGTGATCGTAAGTTAAAAAAATAAAATTCTACATTTTCCTGTGGTAATTTCCAAGTGCTGAGTAAATAAGATGGCATTTTGATTGAATTAAAAAGGCATTGGATCTTACATAAAGATCACTGAACTTGGTACCCAGCATTGGTGATGGGGAAATGGTAATAAATTTACATACTATAGGAGGAGCAAAGAGTACTAGTTACATCACAAGATTATTTCATTTTTATTCAGACTATCAGAAGCAAACCTCGCCCCTGAGCCCCAGATTTCTACTTCCACAAATGAAAAATCTTGATTTCTCGTCATCATTTTACTGGTATAAAAGAAGCACACTGTTAACTTAGATGTTACTACTAGGCCATTTTTGTGCCTTAAAATGCAAGATGTGTTTGTTCATACTACGAGGGCAGCTGCAACACCACCTGTTAGCTAACTTCGAGCACCATTTAATTAGCCTGTGTTGAAGCTGCCTTATGCTTTGACTGGAAGGGAGTGGAAGGGTAACAGATGCTGAGCACAAAGCAAGAAAGGCCCCTGAATACCAGGGCAAAGTGGGCGGAGAGAGAAACAAAAAAGTCAACAGACGGACAGAGCGAGAAACATGAGTAAAATGGGCCGGAAATTAACTCTTAACAGATGAAACTCAAGGCCGCAAATCTCTGCAGATTTTTAAGTTCCATCTTACCAATTTATCTGTCACAACTAATGTTACTGCAGATTTAATCTGAGGATTTTGAACATATGTAGAACCCATCTAAACAACTGGATTAGGTTCTACTTATTTAAAGGTGTAGTTAAAGTTTCCATGAAATCCTTCATGATGTTCTTAGGCCAAACATTCAGACATTAAAAAAAAAATAATGTCACCATGTTGAAGACTAATTCTTCCAGTTACTTTAGAGCTCTGCTTTCTCAGGGTTTTCAAATAGCATGAAAGTGATGAGCATTTCACTATCAATAAGATGATTTCCATGGAGAAGTTGTTCTGTCTTGTTTTGTCAAATTAAGTTGAATTTAAATGAGTTAAAAGATTCTTCCAAGGCATTTGTAGTTTTGTGAACCACAGTCGATATCCTCTAACACATTTTCTTTGAGAAAATTTCTTTGGTACACTCCATGTTAGGAGAACTATGATTACACTTTTATTTTGTTATTCATGTTTTGTTTAAAAATGTGTTAGATGGCCACTGTTTAATCATATTTCAACAGCCTGGTGTATTTAGATGTACCCCCAAATTAGTTTCAACAAAGCAATACTTGAGAACTTTGTGCACTCTATCATCTGTTTTTTTCAGAATGGGAATTTTTTTTTTAGAAATTCAAACACCGGAATGAACATCAACAATTATGAATTTATGTTACATTATGAATTTATGTTATGAATTTAGGTTATATATAAATCAGGAATTTATGTTATACAATGTCAGTTGCAAAGAGATTTTCTCAGAGAAAATCACCCATTTATTTAAAATACACATATTTAATTGAAAAAGTTCACAGAACCTACATACAGGTAGGCTGTATTATAATATAATATAATTTCCACACCTGGTAACAGCTAGATTTTTTATATAAAAAACTCTTTTGTTTTGCATATTATCACTATTTATTAAAGTTTTTATGTTCTTTTTGTCAATTATTCTCCCATAACATGCAAATAGGACAACTACAGCAACATTCTCACTAGAGTTAGGTTAAACAAGATTCAGTTTCTTAGAATTTATATTTGGGAGTCTGAGAGGAGAAAGATAATGTTTTTCAGTCAGAAATACTACCTGCTGGGGTTCAATCACCAGCGTGTGGTGCCGGCCCTGCTCCTGGGGTATGCTGAGACAGAGACTGGGCATGACAGTGTGAGCTTGTAATCCCTGCAATTGGGAGGCCAAAATCAGGAGAATCACTATGAGTTTAATCTATGTAGTGAGACCCTGTATACCTTGAAGTAAATACATTAAAAAAAAAAGACTACCTGCCACCATGCAATTATCACTTAGATTCATAGTAATCACAGTATTTTAGTTAGGAGAGTAAATAACAATGTGCCAATAAGAAAATAAGTATATCTATTCACTGTGAAACGTTATATTCATCTCAAACTGCAAACTACAAAATCACATCTTCACGGATCTTCCATTCATTCAGAAACCTGTTACCAGTTGACCTTTTTATTCTTGAATACAGGGCTAGAGCTAGGTCATATGAATGTAGGTCATGCCCTTTCCAAAGACTTCTTCAGTTTATGCCAAAAGATGGATCTCTGTCATCGAAGAATAATTCTTCAAAAATAATTGTCGGAACAGACTCTCAATTTGACTTGATTGTACTTACAGAGTAGTTAATCCCCAAATCAAAATATTTTACAGCACTATGTACAAACTCCTATTCTCTGGAACCCCACTGTGACAGTATTTAACTAAGTACTTCTTGCTTCAGCACTACCACCCACCTTGCAAGTGAGAGAGTAGACCATGGAGTAGCCCTGGGGATATGCTTAACAGAGCTGGGAAATAGATTTGTGAAATAATCCAATTTTGTTGCTCAGTGACTGGAAAGGAATTGCTAGCCTGGTGTCCCATTGTTTGTATGGTATTGAAATACCATCTAGCTCCAAGAATTAGATTGATGACTGAAGAGGCCATGGGATACAGCAATAAGAGCAGTGCCTTGGAGTCACAAATCATTTGGAATTAAATTTCAAATCCATTCGTTACTGGTTGCATAACTGAGGCCAGAGAACTTCTCTGAGCATCAGTGTCTGCGCTGCAAATCTGAGGTCATGGATGAGAATCACAATGATGCTGGTGACAGGGGCCAGGACCTTGATCGGCCTCTAACATTACATAGGGACATGTGGACAGAAAAGCTAGCACATTGCATTACATAAATTTAGAAATCACATAAATATTATTTGTGGCTGTAGTCAGCACATCTTCTACATCTTGTCTTTTATCTTCGATTCATTCGGTCATCTCATTGCTTCAACCAGAAAGCAAGGCAAAAGCAGTCATGTGAGGTTTGAGACCACTGTGTGAAATGGTCTTTTCTATAATACAACACTGACAGCTCACAGGTAAAAATTACTAATTCTATTCTCTTAATTCAGCCAAGTAACTTCTTTGACTTAACTGAAGAACTACCATTTTATAAATCTGTTGTGTAAATACATACTTCAGGTTAATTTTAGTTTTGGGTTTCTATTATTTGCATTTTCTAACAAGTCTTATCTGCATGGATGATTATAACCACGGGTCTTCCATTCTTGAGACAAATAAGGATCAGGTAGGCTGATAGATTGGTAGTTTAAGCACCTGCCTGACAAACACAAGGACCTGGGTTTAATCTGCAGGACCACATGGCTTGCCGGCCAAGGGGCAAAGGTGACCACCAATAACAGGTGTGGTGGTACCTGCGTGTAATCTGACCACCAGGGAAGCTCAAGACAGGAGGATCACTAGAAGTCCAAGCTGCATAGCAAGACACTCTACCAAATAAATGAAAGATTAAAAGAAAAAAAGGAAAGAAGCAAGAAAGCAACTTTAGTTTTATCTTATAACATTAAAATTAGAAATAATCAATCATATAATTTTCTGTTGCTATATTACAGCTTTGTAAAACTTTATTCCATATGTATTAGCATGATTTTTCCATTGGATCTTAGCCAAAAGGCTGAGAAGTGATGTAGTAGCATGATTTTTAAAACCATATTTTTTGTAATTAGTGTCCAATAGCCAACAATGCCTGCAAAAGTCTTTCCATAAATTCTAAAATTTGTCTTGTTCTCTGAAAAAATTTTAAGCAGGCATCATGGGAAAGCTATTTACTCATGCTACTGTGTTTCTTCTCTTTCTTTTTCTTTTTTTTCTCTGTTCCATTTTAAAACAATGGGATGAATAATCATATAGTTTCCATAATAATCTTAACCAGATCTGCCTAAAGTAAAAGCTTGACTTTAATTTTTTCCAAAGAAAATGATTTTATTGATACATTTTAGGTATACATAATGATCATATTCATCATAAAATTTTTACCTCTATGTGATACAGCCTCATCCTTTTCTCCCATCCCTCTGCCTCCCCTTCAATTCCTCTTCCCCTCATTTAAAAAAGCTTTGCTTCCATTTTTTCTTCTTTCCTCATTTTTCTCTTTGCCTTTCCTTTCTTTCCTCTTCCTAACCTTCTTTCCCTTTCCATTTGAACATTTCTTCCTATTTCACAGTAACTGTTGCATATTTTGGGATTCAAATTTAATTTGATCTTGTAGAATTTCTTAAAGATTTAAAGCTTCACATAGTTGTTGGACTTAATTTCATAATTCATTTCCTTAGTTTCTAATTAAATGTTCTCAGTACTGCAGTTAAAGGACCTATTCCCTGCATTCCTCTTGATTAGTAGGAAAGAATCAATGAGAATTGATCCAATTTGTAGAACACAATTCTCATATTGATAGTAGTTTATATTCATTTGCTCTTCCCTAATCTTTTATTAATGGTCATCTTCCAAATGTCAATTAGTGCCAAAGTTCTGCAGGTGATAATGCAAATCTATAAAGAAACGAGCTTAACACTCTACAGTAAGGAAAACAAAGACACAGAAAGGTAGGGTAAGTTTCAAAACCCTAATATTTTTAGCTGAGAATTACAAACCCAACTGAAATCTAAACTGTAAGTAAACCAGGCTTTTCTTGTTGGCCTTGTGGTCCGCCACTACAACTCCGGTCACTATGATCCAATGAACAGTATATTTGTCCTAGCACTTATACATGCCAGCACACAAGTCAGTTTTTGTACTAAAACTACATTTGAATCATATCACAATGGAAAGAGAAGCATCACTACATACATGACTGCCTCACACACTAAGTCTTCATCCACCTTCCTTTAAACTTTTTAGTATTTCATTTTATATTTGTTTGTTTGTTTGTTTGTTTATTTTAGGGAAGAGTCTACAGGGTGTTCAGGGTCTCACTACTAGATCAGACTCGTAGCGATCTGTCTCCCAAGAGCTGGGATCACAGGCACGTGCCACCACGCCCAGTCTCAATTGCCATCTCAGCACATCCCAGGCGTGGAGCTAGCATGGCAGGCTAGGGGACTGAACCCCCAGGCCATGCATCACCTTGCAGGTACTTTAATCTGCTGAGCTATTTGGTCACCCTCTTTTTGTGTGTTTTAAATAACACAGAATGATTGGTAATATAATAGCATGCTTGCTTTATTTTTTTCTCAAATTATTTAAAAGTGATTTTTTTTTTACTTTTATTTGCACACATTTCCAACACTTGGTAATTGTTATCACTGTAGGGAGTTTGCCTATGTCCATGTCACATTTCAACTACTTTCTACCCACCTCTCCCTTCACCCTTTTTAATTTTCCAGCACCGAGTTCATTTATCTTCTAAGTATTATAAAATGAATTATCACATATACAAACTGAAAAACAAATGAATAGACCAAAGGACATAGAAAATATGGGACACAACTAAAGACTAACTTAGAAGCATAATGCTGCTTAACCCCTTATTTCATGGAGCATTCTAAACCTTAAGGGCATTGCTCTTTCTGTTAAGTGTAAACTGGATCTTAAATCTTCAATGAATCAGTTTAAGGGAGGCTTCAAAGATGATACTGTAAACTGTATCAAATAATTATCTTTCCACTCATATTTACCCACTATGGGTCATATGAAATTAAGAATTAATTTTGGTTTTCTGTTTTAGGGAAGGGTCTGCTGAGTGTCCAGGGTCTCACTACTAGATTAGACTCATAGTGATCCTCCTGTTTATAGCCTCTTAAGTGTTGGGATTACAGGCAAGCGCCAACAAGCCCAGTCTCAATTTGCAGTTTCAGCTCGCCCAGGGGCAGGGCCAGCATGGCAGGCCTGAGGATTGAACCTCAGACCCCTGTGCCTTCTTTCAGGTGCTTTAAACCTATTAAGTTAAATTGCAGAGTTAAAGTGGTAACTGCTTGGCCTATGCATATAAAAGTGTATCTCACCTTTGTAGTTAGATTATAGTACGAAGGCTAGCTGATAGCTACCACTACCTAATATGAAGCAGACCAATGCTTTTTCATCTAATAAATTTATGTTGGGGAGTTGCCAGTCAGGAGACACAAATTTTCAATTAGATAAGAAAAATAAGTCCAAAAGACCTGCTGTCATAATTAATAATCTCTGAGGGTAGACTGCAACTGGGGCTCCACAAGAAATGTTAGATATACAAAGCAATGCATGTATTAACTAGCTATATAGAGAAGTTACAAAATATATATGTGTTTCAAAACATTGTACTGCCCAGGGTAAATATACATAATTTGTTGTCAATTAAAAAATGTATAAAAATCCAAATATTTAATAAGTTGTTATGTTTTAAAATAAAATTTATTTGAACACATAATTCCATTATAAAATAAATTACAATTCTCAGTTCCATTTTAGTTTTTGCAAGTATCAAATGTATGAAAGACCTGTGCACATTAATCCACTCATCTATTAAATATATTACACAATGCAATTAATACATTTTGTAAAGCATTCTATATGTAATATATGCATATATAATCTTTTTACACTTTTTAAATATTTTGTGGCTTGATTTATTGATTGATTGATTGCATTGATTTGATACAGGACCTTGATACATAGCTCAGACTCCTAGAGATCTGTCTTTCTCAGCCTCCCCAGCACTGGGATTACAGGGGCACATCCCCATGCTCAGCTCTAGTGGCCAGCACAAGAAGCCCAGGATCCCTGGGCTGGCAGGATCAAACTTGGGTCCTTACGCATATATTGAATATATTGTAGCAAAATATTTATATACAGTAATCCTAATGAACACAGTTTAGCTTTTAGATATCAATATTTCTAGTATTTTTTTTAATGTATTTAGTTCAAGGCCTACAGGGTCTCACTACGTAGATCAGACTCGTACTGAACCTACTGCTTTCAGCCTCCCAAGCGCTGAGATTCCAAGAGCGCCCCACCATGCCCAGTGTCAATCACTGTCAAACACCCCCTGAGGGTGGGGCCAGTAGAGCAGGCTCAGGGACGGACCCTGGCCGCTGCACTCTGCCTAAGCAGGCGCTTTAGTCCACTGAGCTATCTGGTCTGCCCGAGATACCAGTATTTCATGGAATTGGAGAACATTTTTTCTATTTGTGAAAAATGTGTTACACAAACAGGGAATACTGCAGAAGTTATCAGCTCAAGAGGAAACTGAGCAGTTCGGCGGCAGTGAGCAAGGCGTTGGAGCCCAGGCACAACTCAGGCTGCAGAGGAGGCAACATCAGGCTGTGGGCAGAGCGTCCAGCTGAGCCATGTGAAAGCCACATCATCCCATTAAAAAAGCAAGCAAAGCATCAGCCTGGATGACGATGTCTACAGAGCTGATGCTGAAAAGAAAGGGACGGAGTTTGGGGCCCTAGAGAACAAGCACTTAGGACGTTGTATTTGGGAAACAGACTATCTTTAAATGTCTGAGTTCTGCATATCTCCATAGCTTCAAATTAGACACAATGCATGAAAGAATCTAAAAACACCAGGGTTTTTTTTTGTGAAACATAAACAAGACTTAACCAAAATATAATTTAGTTGTAAACTTATAATTTTCTCTTCTGTAAAGCAGAAAGAAATGTAGCCAAAGGGTTGCTAACTTCATAATAATCTATATACCTAGTGGAAGAGTGGAAAATACTCCATCTGACATATTCTTTTATTTTCTTTTTGAGGCAGAGTCTTGCTATGTAGCACAGGTTGGCCTTGAACTCACTGTATAGCCTAAACTGGCTTCAAAATCACAGTAATCCTTTTGCTTCAGCCTCACAAGTCCTGAGATTACAGTTGTTCACCACTATGCCAGGATTTTATCTAACATACTTCAAACCTTTAATATCTATGAGTTTGATAATCCAAGAATTCCTCTTTATATGTTACAAAATACCTTATATGATTTTATGTTTGCAAGGAAGAGTGTCCACTACATTTGAGTTCATTTATATCAATTTGTTAAGACAGGGAGATAGCCCAGTGTGTTAAGCACTTGCCTGACAATTTTTAAGGTCCTAAGTTCGATCCCTGGGACCCAAAACAAAATAAAACAAAACAGGCCTATATCAATTTGTTTTTGTCCCCTTGGTATGACTGACCCTAGTGTAGACAAAATACTTGTATTTTCTAGTTGGTTCAGATCTAGAAACTGAAATGTGAGCAAAATTCACATTCTTGGTCATTGCCTCTTGTCCTTGTTGTTTATTATATCAGATTCATTGTGAACTGGGCAGGTGTATAGATGAAGAGTACTTAGCTATAGGGAATTTAGAATCTAATGAGAACAATTGAACTCCTCTTTTGTGGCTAAGATCTCTGTGTATAGACTGGTGACATTTTATCAACTGAGGATCCCTAATTTCAGTTTAGGCTTGCACGAACCTAGAATCACAAGTGAGATGCAAGATGGTGCTCCAAATATGATGAATCAGAACAATCTCCCCTTCATTGTCTGAGAGTTCATGCCTCGAATAATCAATACTGTTTAACAAAAATTTTAATTAAAATTTTTTTGGTCTTCCACCTCACCTACATTGAAACAAATAGGGTTTTCAAGTCATCATTATACTGTAAGTGAAAGGAGGAGAAAAAAAATAGTAAAGTTTGTAAACATGGGCTCTTTCATTTCCTTTAGATTCCACATGTGATTAATTACAGGCTGCGCTGGCTGTACAGACTGTGCTTTGTAGATATGGTAAAATTCATTGATTACAGCAAAATCTATTCTTTCTTGAGCCAAAAGAGAGGCCAGAAGCCTGGTAGGGAAACACATCTATGAACCATTCAGGTTATAGTCAAGTGAACAATCTTAAGTAGATTTTAGCATCTCATTTCAAATGACAGTAAATCCACCTTACTGGTCCTCTTTTCCTTAATATAAAAATCCATCTCTTTAGCAGAGACTGAATTTTTTTAAGTGTGCCCAAATGTAAACCCAGGTTATTATACTACTGTATAAGTAATCAAAGTTAGTTCATGCTGTGGATTCTGATTAATTTTTATTGTATATCTAACAGTGATCAGAAATCTGTGTGTCTGCCTTAAACTGCACTTTGTCAGTTAAAAGTGGGACTTTCCTTGAAAATTTACCTGTGTTTTGAAAATAATCCATAAAATAAAAAGACCTTAACATGTTACAATTTTTTTAAAGCAAAGGGTCAAGGGTTGCAAAGACTTAGGGGTGTGCTGCTCTTCTTTAAAACCCTTTTAGCACACTTACACAAGGAATGTTTATTCCTGTTTACCTCCTTTATTGGGTTATCCTCATGAATAAAGTTCCTTAGTTTGTGGTTGAGTATTGTAACTCCCATTTGCCTCAGATTACACAAAGTGCTTGCTTCCTATTCTCTCTAATGGCGGGATGGAAACTCTCTTCTAAATAGCTCTGACCTGACACATACAAGAATTCATTAATCTGCAGGCAGGAGAAGGACAACCCTCGGACTGTTTTACCACTTCCAAAGCCAATTTGGATCATAAACAGGACAAAGCCATCACTACAAAGGCAAGCTGAACAGAGCAGGGAGAGACTTGATTTTTCCCCTTTGTCCACAGATCTGAAACCCTTTCTCCTTTTTCCCAACTTAGTCATATCAAGTTCATTAGACTGCCCGTGTAGTAAACAGGGGGGAGGCAGAGATCAGAGTGGATAAATGCGCTGCAAGTGGAAGCCACACACAGCCATGTTAGACTTTCTGCTCCTTTAAAAAATTCTTAACTCATCCCTCCATAGCTGTCTTTGAAACAAAATGTGTTGACCTAGTCAAAAAACAAGCAAAGCTCCAAAATTGATGACACCTATGGTGTTC
Organism: Ctenomys sociabilis; assembly: GCA_004027165.1. Taxonomy (NCBI): domain Eukaryota; kingdom Metazoa; phylum Chordata; class Mammalia; order Rodentia; family Ctenomyidae; genus Ctenomys; species Ctenomys sociabilis. The sequence continues at coordinate 64,856 of PVKA01001471.1, forward strand.
CTAGAGGGAAGCATTACCTCACGAACTCTATCTCACTTGTAAGTGATATACTTTCTCCCCGTGAAAACAGCTGGGCTCCTTCACTATTCAGAAGGAGCATCTGCTGCTGATGCTGTTTAGAGCAGTGAAAGCCCACAGAAAGAGCATCGCAGGGAGATCACCTGTGCCTCCACGTTGCTTGATGCGAAAGGTACAAACTTGACCTTTTGCATCTGTACCGTCTCAGCTTCCGAGCAGCAGACACTGTCTGTGGGTACACCCACCTGCCACACACACAGGGATGTGACGCAGAGAGCAATGGGCGTTGAGCTGCGGGGTGAGTGTGCACACAAGGCCTCAGCTTTCGGGCTGTGGAGCCCGAGCGTTGTACTTATCCTTCTCTCTAACAGTCTACGTGGAAAAATGAGTGTGCAAAATTTGAGCAGCCTAAAAATAGTATATTCATTTGAGAAGAAAAAAAAAAAAAGAATGGAAGCGCTTATACGGATGAGTGTGACATCAAATCTCAGGCAATTCGGCATGCTTTTAAATGGGCAAAGCAAAATATCCTAAGTTCAGTGTTGTTTTAGTCATACACTGCCAGTGGCAAATATTGCTTGGCCCTTTAAATTGGAAAATTGCCTCCTGAGAGATGTACTGTTGCACGACTTTCCTTGCTATTTCTCGGCAAGTAGGACATTTGTATCATCCTCCCCCTTCTTTGGTGAGACCCTGTTTCTCCCCTTTCCCTCCCCCTCTTAGATGAGGTACAGTCCCTGGAGCCTGTAATTGCCAGGAGATAAAGCGATGATGGGAGTGATCACAGTCAATAGCTTTGATTAACAATAAGGTAGAAAATTAGCAATGCTAGCACTCAGCCACCCTGCCCTCTCCCCCTCCATATGCTCCCTCAGTCCTGCCGGCGGCCCCGCGGAGGGCAGTCAGAGCCCTCAGCCTGCTTTGAAGTGCAGCAAAGGTGCAGGCAGAGCCGAGAATTAGGGAAATTAAGGCGACAAAGTAGAAACTGTGAACCATGACACTGAGACCTTTGCAGGGCTTAGTGTGCCGCCGGAGGGGCAAGGGTGACGTGTGCTGTGTGCTGTCCTTGTGTGTCTTTTTGTCACGTGTGGATTTACTTGTGTCTGAACGTGCTGTGCTGGAAATGGCAACTCCTGTTACTACCGTGACCCCATCAGCAGCTCTGGTGTTGTTTCCGACAGACCCTGAAGACCTAGAGCGGGGGAGCAAGGACAACGGGACGCCAATCCCCACCTCTGATAACGATGACAATTCGCTGGGCTACACAGGTAGAGTGTTTTTTTCCCAAATGCTGACTTTCTCCTCCAACGCCTCCATCCACCATCAGCCACCTGTGTAGAATTTCTAACCACCTCTTCTTCCCGTGAACCACCACCACCATTTCTTTGCTCATTTTTCCAGACTTCATTCTGTGGCTGGGAGGTAGCACTGCAAAGTAAGCACAGAAATTTCACAGGAGTGCTCCATGGATTTTTGATGTGTATTTTTGATATAAAGGAAGCGTATCAATATGAATCTTTGATGAGATATGTAGAATGATAAAGTTTTGACAGATTAAACATTTGAGTAAATTGCTATAAGAAAGAAGAAAGCAACTGCAGTAATTTGGTTGTAAAATTATCTGTACTTTTTCTTTTGAATCGCTAGTAGTTACTCATAAGTGAAAGAAAGCAAACTCTTAACAAGAGTGGTGTAATTCATAATTATGAACTCAGACCTTGGGATTTTGTTTGCATGGCTTATTTGTTTTATCCACCATCTCCTTCTGAAAAAAAAATCTATGTATACATCATCATAAAAATAATAAATGAAGTATTAGAAATAATTGATATATAAATGTCTAAGTAAGATCAGCCTGAAATATGCAACTATTTACTGCAAAATTTTTAAATATGTTTCTAAGTGTAATAGCATAAGTTATAGATGTACCTTTAAAAGTTATAGTGTATCTACTAAAAGTAGATAAACATTAAGAACGAATGAAGAATAAATCTGCTGTATCAGCTAATGATATTAGCAGTGGCTTTGTATAACAACAGCTGTTTATTACATGCATTGCATTAGTTCTGGTTAGCACAGTTCTCTAGATTTTGCTAGGTTTGGGACTGTGAATAGCTCGCATGTGTGTGTTTGTGGCTGGAGTGAGAAATTATGAGTTTGCTCTGTGTCATTATATAGTAGAAATGACAAAGTTAAAGAGCTGTTCAGCACACACACTCATGTGTAATAATAAACTGATGTGCTAGAAGCCTTCTGTCTTCCTAGAACTATTACTCTCCTCCTAAATTTATTGTAATTTTCACTTTCAAATACTTAGGATAAATACTAACATAATTAGTGCTTTATGAACAACTTTTCCCACCCCTGTATATCCTAGTTTCTCTTTATATTTCAACATAATAATGTAAGTTAAAAGATCAAAAAATTAAAGTTTATTGGATGATGAGTTAGTATGATAGTTTTATAGAAACTTTACTATACAAGAGATGTAAATGTCATCAGTCTATACATACAAAAATATTTATAAAAGAAAAAAATTTAAGGACGTTTTCTTGCTGAGGTATCTTCATAACTCAGGGTATCTTAGTTCTATTCCCTTGTGCTCAGCGAGTCTAAAGAAAATGTATTGTTTAGGTGCACTAATAGGGCTTACTATATGTCTTTGATTAATTTCCTAAAAATTATGTATAACTGATGCATGAATCATGTCAAGCATTGAATTAAAAGAACCTAATGTATTTAAGACTCAGTGGTCCATTTAAATATCTTAATTTATATTCATCTTTCCCTATGGATTAATTAGTAGTTAGATTTCTGATGTTCAACATATCATTAGATGAATTAATGTGAGGTAATAAACTTATAATGTTATATTTATTTCTGAAAAAAACAAAGCAACATAACCCATTATAGCTTGACTAGAAGACAGTATTCAGAATAACCTTGTTTGTGAGACTGTAACTCTTTTTACATCTTGTACATTTTGTTTTAGTAAACTCTTGATTATCCAAGAAGAACCTCTTGTCCACTCTGCGAGTTCTACCTGTGACTTGTGCCTTTTTCATTTGAACCTTGATTGTGCTTTACTTACTCATTAATACCTGCAGCGGAAATGATAGAATATAAAGTAGAGGATGTTGTGGCTGCTTAATAATCATTATGAAAAAGCTCAGATGACTCTAAAGTCAAAAAGTTCCAAGAATTCCCTCAAATTACCTACAGGTCCGCTTCCCTTTGTGTGCACATGTGCACACATGTGAACATGAAGTCCCCTTAATAAGAGGTGGCAGGGTCTTTATATTAGAGGGAAAGTGGATGACTTATTTGTCCAGGAACATTTGTACATGGTAAACATAAGCTATCTGTAGTTTAGGACATCTAGAATTCAGTAACCGTGGATACAGCAGCAAGAACAACACAAGACAGAACATTCTTATTTTGGGACATAAAACATACAAAACAAATATCAATTAAGTCACTGAAGTGAGTTAATTACAAGACAAATTTCCATGAAAGTTAACAAGAAAATATAGCAGGTAATGTCTGTAGAGCCTTTTCACACACTATGTCCAAATGGCTGTGTATATTATTAGATTTTTTTATTGTGGGCTTGGGCTGCTTCAGTGCATAGAGATGGCATGCGAGACTTTCTCCTCCTCATAGCATTTAAGATTTTTTTTTTCAAAAAAGAATCTGCAGTTCTGGAAAATATTTTTGAGACCATGAAATGAATTCAAAATAATATCCCCATGTCCCTAATATTTACATCCATCCCCCTCTTTTGGATATTAAAAGTATCATTTCCACTGCAAGCTAATTTGTCAATATAACACCTGCTCTCATGCTTGAATCATTTAGGACCATTATTATCAAAGTCTCTCATCCTAGAATCCATGGATCTCATGGAGCACAAGTGCATTTATGTTTGTTATTAATGACAGAGGCAACAAATGATAGTCTTTTATAATAGTTGCTGCTAATATCATATGTCGTTTTTATCTAAATTGCATAAATTATTTACTTAAATGACTCAAAACTGTTAATACAGTTTCAGGAAAGAAATATATTGATTCCTTTTCTCTTTATGAACCTTAAATATAGTACTATAAAGCCATATAAGGCTTTAAAATATTTCAGTTTCATGCTTTCTAATCAATAAATGCAAAGGTGGCAGTGTGGTGTGTTATTAAAGTGGGCTTGTGCATTATTTATAGTGAAGTGGCCCATTTCCTGTTTAACCAAGCATGGCATAAATATTAGGGGTTATTTAACAGTTCACAGACTGTAGCCTTTGTCACCGAACAAGTGAAATGAGGTTTCAAATCAACACTTTATTGGGTCAGACACAGCCCAAAGAGATTGAATATGTACTAATCAATGATTTCGTAAAGCAGCTTCTGAAAAAATCACATTGCTTATTGACTACTGAGAGTGTGCATGTTGTTTTACAAACATGAAAAAATAACACAGATCAGAATAATTTTCTGAAAATCACTTACCTTCCGTGAGAGATTTACCTAACCCATGTGAAAGATTTAGTTAATTATATAAATTTTAAGTTATGAATAAGGTCGTAAGGAATTGATTATATTCTAGTAATGTTAAAAGTTAAAAGCATCTGTAACTAGGAAATAAAGTGAACTTTATCTGTACTTTTTATGTATCAAAGTAGTGTATAAATTTGTACTGTCAAAATTCATCTTTGCTACCATTTCAACATATCAAAGATAATTTTCCCCATTGCCGCTGGTGTATTAAGCTCCTGCATCTATAATAGCACATTGAAAGAAAAGCTAAATGAAAATTTTAAAGCATTAAAAAGTGATGGCCAGGGATATGGCTCAGCAGCACAGGCCTGCCTGGCAAGTGTGAGATCTTGCGTTCAATTTCTGGTACAAAACAAAACAAAAAAGTGAGAAATTATCAGAACTATGTCAGCACCAATTCTACTGCAAGAAAACCATGGAATCTGACAGAAGTAGGTACTACAACTGCTTGTGGGACCATAACAGGTTATTCTGTGCTAACAAGCAAAAGCAAAATACAAAGGGAAAAGGGTTTTCTAATTTACGCCTCTTAGTGGAGGTTCTGTGCTCAACACAGTCAGTCAGATTCCCTAGCCTAGGAGATGGGCCACATTGACAAGAACATCCATGGCCACAGCAGCAAGAGCACCATGCATCAGCCTTAAAGCTTCTACACAGCAGCAGATTCTCTTCTTTTATTTGTCTAAATAAAATCACCCTGTGCTCATTCCTAAATTCAGCAGGATAGGGAACTACAATCCTATCATAGCTCTCAGAGGAGGAAGAATGAGAAATACTTGTAGGGCAACATTGATTAGAATATACTAAGAATACACTAAGACATGTTTAATTGGCTCAGAACACATACCACCTTTGAAGGAAAGAAACTTAATGTCATAAACACTTAGGTCGTGGCACAACTGGGTATTCAGTTGATGGTTCCACTGATACAGCTGCCTCTGTTCCATCCTTCTGCCCATGCTTGGATGAGAATAATTTTGGTTCAGCTACAGTGTTGTAGATGATAACCTAATATAGAGCAAGGTCTTGCATGAATGCAGAGGTGAGGCAACAGCATGTGAATAGGAAAGAATTTCCACTCACAGAGCACTCATTCTGGGAGGCCATAAATCACTTCTCTCTACTCCAAGATAGAAAACATACTAAGTATAATTATCCAAGCCGCCTGGATAGACAAGGTGATCTAGTGCACCATATTGATGCTTCAGTATTATTCCACTTTATTGGTAGACCTGCTCTTCAGCAATATCAGTGACCATTCTATTTTTAAAGTAATTATATATCAATCTCATGCATATGTCATTGCTACCTTGGGTACACTGTTCATGAACCACTATGCAAGCAAAGCAGTAGTGGACAAAGAAATTGATGACCTCTAGCTTATATACCGCCTGTTTCCTTAAAGCCTCCTGGGCAATACAAATTCAAGTGTAAGTGTTCATCCAGGCTGCTACAATCAGTTTCTTGGAGTCCCTTCAGAAGATCCATCTTGTACTGGTTGGACAGATTTTCTTATATATATATATATATCTTTCAAAATTCTCTATCCTGAAATTCCAGTAATCCAACACTCATTCAAGCTGTTATCCTTGAATCAGTCTAGATCTCTTCTTAGTAAAAATAGGAAAACAGTTGTACTTCTCAGTGTTTTTCCATGTGCTTTCAATATCTAGTTGATTCTGATCTTACTCCTCTTTGCAGTTCTGGTTGAAATTGTCATACTTCTGTGCATACCTAACTTGATGTGCTGAATGATCAAACAATACCCAAGTATTAGGGGTTGTATGATTTTGGGGAATTTGAGGGCTCCCTTGATTGGAGTGCCACTCATTCCTACTTACAAGTTGAAAGACAGAAATAGAATTTAAAAGGAGATAATTGCAAAAATATAACTCATTGTTCTCTCTAAATTCCTAGGGATGGGTATTGTGACTTGGCAATCAAAATTTTCCAGAATCACCGTGCTGTGTCCCATCACAACACAATTTCCTGATGTGCATATCCCAAATATATTCCAAATAGCCAAAAAGCAGTTTTATTGTTCTGTGTCAATAATACAGCCTTCCCTGTGTTTGAGTAATATTCAAAATTTAGCAAAATAATCCAATATAGTCCAGTAGACCATAGTAGTAGTGGGTTATCCACAGGACTGGCAATGTCAGAAGTTATTGGCTTGAGCCTTTTATAGCTTTACATTTTATACCTTGTACACATACTTTTCTGCTAGATGATTAAGACCAAGTTAAAGCAAGACCCATATAACTAAAAATGTAACTTTCGTATCTTCCAAGGTCAGTCAAATCCTCTCGGGATTTACCCTGAAACCATGGACAGCAGTTTGTACATCTTTTGTCAGCGCCAGCCATCTGGATGAATCATGGCCATTGCTTGACCAATTTGCTTCTATGAAAGCCTGAGAGAATGTTTGCTGTCTAGGTGACTCTCCTTAGGCACATTCTACATAGTCAATCACTTTCTTCTGTGGCCCTATAATCTCCTTGAATAGAAAATTTGGGACATCACTGAGTTACAGGATGCTACAATACAGGTTCTTCAATGTCCTGAGTCCTCACTGACCTGGAATGGCTATGGCCAAAGTCCTGGCTATCCTTGTAGCCCTTCTTTTTCTCTAACTTTTGGTCTTCAAATATAAGTTGTTAACCCTCCAGAAGAGAAGCTTAATGACATTGTTACTTTACAAATAGGCAGTTGAGCTTAACATCACTATCTATCTGAATGTCAAATGTTTTAGACATAACATGGAACAGGTATTTTTCAATAATCCTTCATATGCTAAACTTTAAATCCCTATCAAATGTGAAAAAATAAAAAAATAAATTAAAAATAATTACACATTTTTGTACAGAAATTTAGAAATTTAAACATATACAACATTGTAACAGAACAATGACTTTTTTTCTTATCTCTTATTTTCTTTTATTACCTATTTTTATAAATAAACATTTACTTGAGAGCAAGTATTACAGTAATTGATAAGACATTAGAAACAGTACACATTTAGAAGAGCAGAATGACAGGCATTCCAATTATTACACATTGCTATCCTCAGTGCAATTGCTTACTTAGTTCACAGGTATCAGCATATATAGTTAGTCAATATGAGAATCCTCAGAGCCGGGTGTGGTGGTGCATGCCTGTAATCCCAGCACTCGGGGGGCTGAGGCAGGAGCATTGTTGTAAGTTTGAGACCAGCCTGGGCTACAAAGTGAGCTTAAGGCCAGCCTGAACTGCATAGTGAGACCCTGTCCCAAAAAAGACAAAAAAAAAAAAAAAAAAAAAAAAAAAAAAAAAAAAAAAGAGAGAGAGAGAGAATCCTCACATACTGCTAGATTCAAAAACCTGATGGAGATTCTCAGGTTATATTTATGCATATAAATGTATGGTTTTGTCCCTGCCATGTTTCCTAGCTTTTCTCCTTGTCCTGTCTTCATTGTTCAATCCTTAAATTCTCGCTTTTCATTTAGTTGTGTTATGCCTTTCAATTTTTATTTCTTCTTTTGAGTTCTTACACTAGTGAGACTATACAGTATTTGTACATGTGGGTCTGATTTATTTTACTTATATCTTCAAGTGGCATCCACTTATATATGAAGGCCTTGAGTTTATAATTCTTTATAACTGAGTAATACTCCTTTGTATAGAAACACATCTTTTTTCATCCATTTCCTAGGTGACAGGCATTTTGGTTGCTTCCAAGGTCTGGCAATCACAAATTGTGATGCTATAAACATAGGTGCACATATATCACTATAATATGATGTTTCAAGTTCTTTGGGGAAACTTCCCGGAAGTGGAATAGATGGACTGAATGGGATTTACAGTCCTAGTTTTTTAAGGAGTCTCCTTACTGATTTCCATAATGGTTGTACCAGTCTACATTCCCACCAGCAGTGGAGAAGGGTTCCCTTTTTCCCCACAGCCTCTTCAACATTTGTTGTTGGTTGATTTCTTTATGATAGTCATTCTTTCTAGAGTGAGATGGTATCTCAATGTTGTTTTAATTTGCATTACATGGATGACTAGTGATGTACAGCATTTTTGCATGTAATTTATTAACTTAACAGAGAATTTCTTCCTCTGAGAAATGTGTATTCATCTCAGATGCCTATCCCTGGATTCCATCTTTAATATTTTGGACCCTAGTGCTTCTCAGTTCTTATAAATTCTAGAGAGAAGACATTTGCCTGAGTGCTTATTAGTTAAGATGTTTTCCAAATTTGTGGGTTGCTTTTTCACTCTGTTGTTAATTTGTGTTGACATGCAAAAACTTTTCAGTAAGAGGAGGTCCCAGTTGTTAATTCATTATTTCCCATGCAGTTTGATTTTTGTTCATAAACTGTTGCTTACTCCTATGTCTTCAAGCTTTCTACATACTTTCTTTTCAAGGAGATTTAGTGTTTCTGTTTTAATGTTTGGTTTTGTTTGTTTGTTTGTTTGTTTGTCTGTTTTACAGAATCAGGGAGTGAACTCAGCCCCTTGTGCTTACCAGGGAAGTGCTTATTCTACTGAGCCATCTCCCCGGCCCCTTAGTGTTTAGATCTTTAACCCATTTTGACTTTAGCTTAGTGTGTGGTGATAGACATAGGTCAAGTTTTAGTTTTCAGCATGTAAAGAGCCAGTTTTTCTTTTGTTACAGAATCTATCTTTCTGCCAGTAAGCATGTTTGGTTCCTTTCTTGAAGATAAGATGGCTGAGTGTGTTTGTAGTTGCATCTGAATCTTCTAATCTATTGCATTGATTCTCACGTCTATTTTTTTTTTTTTTTTTTTTTTGCTGATACTATGCTGATTTTACCACAGTAGCTTTGTAGTACAGTTTCAAGTCAGGAATACCTCCTGCCTTACCTTCGTTGCACAAGATTGCCTTTGCTATTCTAGATTTTTCCTGGTTCCAAATAAATTTTAGGATGATTTCTTTAGGTCTGAGAGGTATGTTGGTGGCAGTTTGATAGGGATTGCATTAAATCTGTATAACAATTTTGGGAGTATGGTCATGTTCACAATGTTGGTTCTTCCTATCCTGGAGCAGGGAATATCTTTCCATTTTCTGAAATCCTCTATGATCTCTTTTTTTTTCTTTTTTTTTTTTGAGTACTGTATTTTTCATTGAATAGATCATTTACTTCTTTAGTCAGATTAATTCCTAGTTATTACATTTTCTGTAGTGCTATTGTGAAAGATCTTGTTTCCCTAATTTCTCTCTCAGTTTGTTTGTTACCTGTGTAGGGGAATGTTATTGACTTCTGGGTATTGACTTTGAGTGGAAATTCTAAGAACATCCTACTTATAAAAAAAAAAAAAAAACGAGGTCAGAGTAACTAAATATTTTTATACAAATTGCTGATTAGAGAAGAATTCCAAGAACAGTTGAGAAGCTGGGTGGGTATTGTGGCAAATGCTTCTAATCTCAGGACTTGGAGAGGCTAAGGCAAAAGAATCATAATTTCAAACCCAGGTTGAACAACTTAGCATTTAGCAATAACTTGTCTAAAGAAAAAAAATTAAAAATAGGGTTGGGGCTTTAGTTCAGTGCAAATTCCTTGGGTACACACACACACACACATACACACACACACACACACTGTAAAATGATCATAAAATAGGTTTTTCAGGCCTGCTAGCAGATGCAATTAAGATAGCACAGTATTTATGTGAGTTATATGTATCTCTAAGTACTAGCAATTTCAATGGCTTGTGTTGCTTTTTCCTTGAATTATAGTACCTAAATATAGTAATGTCACTTTGTTCTTTTTACAGTTACCATTCCCTCCCTTTATTCATAGGACACTGCTAAGCCATGTGTTGGGTGAAGGCTCATAATCCGGCAACTGGCTGAAGGCCTACGACCTCTTTGTACATTCATGAAATCAGGCTTTTGTTTATCACTTCATTTCTTTTTAATTGGATTATGAAAAGTGACAGCTATTCCAGCCTTATGGATCCATGACCATGTATCAGTGCACAACATGCTTGGAAGGTTACTATATGAAATAAAAACCGTGCTCACTTTGTCTCTGCCTCAACTGGTACCATTCACCTTGCCCATGCCATGATCCTGTCAGCCACACTGAAAATCAGCAACTGATTTCATAAGCAGTGCTTCCCACTTGAATCCCTGTGTCACAGAGAGAAAGCTCTATATTATTTAGAAAAAAAAAAGTACAAAAGTGGTCCCTCTGGAGTGTTAGTACTCTAAATGTTTTGTTAGAGGAAACTGTCCAATACCTTCTAAAGGCAGCGTTTAAGGATGGGCAAATGTGTCATACATGATCACTTCACTCCAATGTTTGGGTCTTCTACACGGTGATTGCTTGGTAGAAATAGAATGCCACCTGTGCCGCTTCCTAGTAGTCATGCTTTCAAACAAAGTTCAGATAAATATGTGAAATTATTTTCTTTTTTTATTAATTTGATTGAGAAACAAATAGCAGTGAGACAGTTTCAAAACCTATTAATAGCACAGTTTCAATAATTAATACATTGCATATTGTTGTCTTTGTAGTGGTTATTCATAGTACACAATGCAGACATGATATTCTGTCCAAACACTATTAAGACAAATCTTTCTTCTCATTGAATTAAGAGAAAATAGCTGTATATCGATTCTAACTGTTTGTATATACAGATACAAAATGGTCCTTCATTTTTATTCCCATTTTTTGTTTAGTTTTGTCAAAGATGGGTATTCCATTGCTATTTAAATATTGTAGGTACATGAATTCAGCAAAATAATCCAATATACTCCAGTATTCCATAATTGTAGTGGGTTGTCCATATGACTGGCAATGTCAGAAGTTGTTCACTTGAGCCCTTTAGAGCGCAGTATATTAATATGGCTTTACTCTTCATGCCATGTTATTATACTTTTCTGCTAGATTGTTAAGACCAAGATAAAGCAAGACTTATATAACACACAAGATATGTAACTTTTGTATCTGACAAGGTCAGTCAAATCCCCTCAGGATTTATCCTGAAACACTGTACCACAGTTTGTAGATCCTTTGTCAATGTCAGCAAGGGAATGAATCACAGCCATTGCTTGACCAATTTGCTCTCTGTGAAAGCCTGAGAGAATGTTTTCTCTCCATCTGACTTTCCTTAGGATTGTTTTCAAAACGTATATTTTGTTTAACCAGATATAGCCAAAGTGTTGTTTCAACATAAGCAGAATAAAAGGTATGCTTGAGAGACTTCCTTTTATTAAATTATTTTATACTTAATAAAATCTTAATTTAGACTTTTAGCCACATGTCACATGCTTTGTTACAACATGAATCTTCTTTTTCTTTCTTTTTTTTAAGCGCCAAAGAATTTCTGGCACCTAAACTTTATTTACTACAAACATCATTTGAATTTAAGTTTCAGTTGATATGAAGACCACAGGTAAAACATTTCCAGCCACTTGACTGACTCCTTGCCTGACAGTTGTTGTGAAAGACCATCACACTAGTTCAGCTACTTTAAGAATATTTTTCTTCTTTCCTGGTCTAGCACATTTAGATTAGTAACTGATATTTGCTAAATATCTGTTAATTTAATTATTAATGTCTAATTCTCTTCCTGGGTTGTGTTTCATTGTTTTGACATATTGAGAATTAAATCCCATCTTTGCCCTAAAAAATAATAAAGTGAGGGTGTGAAGTGACTGGATATTTTGGAATGTGACCCCCAAGTATCCAAGAAGGCTGGCCCATCTTCACACAACTGAAAGAAGTACTCCTTTTCTGTGAAGGCAGAATCAGTGGGTTTTGAGGATGAAGAGGTACTTGTGCTCAATTTATCTGTACTTTTCTGCATGAGTTCATTTCAGCCTTCCTTCATGGTCCCACATATTCTCCTATCAGTGATATAGACTTTCATACAACAGAGCATAAAGTCACCTTATATTTTAATACATAAATACTACCCTCTTGACTAGTGGCGTTGAGTTGATTTTGTCAGATTTTCAGAAGAACGGCCCTATAACTAAGACAAAGAGATGATCTGAGTTTCTGATTGTCCCTGGGCCAACCCCTTGAAATTTAGGTGAATCATTTCTGTAAATAATTCTGGACAATCGTAATCAAGTAGCCCATCCATACTGATATTGTTGGCTTTAGCAATCTCATACTAGCTTAATGCAGAGAGCAGTCAGTCTGCTAAAGCCCTGCCTGGTTTGGTTCATTGCAAATAATGAGAGAGAATACAGGTGGCACTGCCAGGTCACTGCCGGGTCAGTTTCATTATCAGACTCCATTCAGAAGTCACTCACTTCAAATCCAGCAAGTGAATGAACCCATGTGCTTTGTGGTGAGCTGATATTCCCAAACTGTTATCAGAAAAGGTTACAACAATCAGATATTATTATAGGAAAAAGCTATTGATAACAGTGAGGCACTATGTAATTGAAGAAGCTGGAAGAAGGAATTCTAAATATTTTCACCATAAATATATGTAGTAAATATTTTAAAAGATAGATACTTTATCCTGATTTAAACCCTAAACAATATATACCATACATGTATCAGAACAAAATCATTGGAAGCATAGAAACTAGCCTTATTCCCCCCCCAAAAACCCCTCAGACTAAGTTAATTGAAATATTCCATCAGAAATGTCACCATGTCTCAGTCACTCAAAATATTGCATGTTAAAATACATGATAAAGATAAAAAGCTATTAATTCTAAAGTTGCAAAGTTAGTCAATAAACTGGTAGCTCATTTATTATTTATGAAAGTTTAAAATGTATCCAAGTCACATTAACTGAAATAGTTATATAAAGTAGCATATTAACACTGATTAGTGCTATCCTCTCATCTAAGCCTGACAATTCCTTCCCAAAGTAAACGTTATGGTCTCCATTTTTGACATAAGGAAACTGAGAGAGCAATTAAAGCAATTTTCCTGATTGGTACACTTTTATCCCAGCATGCAAGCCCCTGTTCTTGGTGAATTGGAAGCCCCTTTTCCCAATGTCTCTGATACACTGTTACATACTAGTAATATAGCCCCTGTTCTTAGGTACTTCACCAATCAAGAAAGGAGCTATCCTGAGGGAGCTTCATGTATTATTAATAACTGCAAAGTCAGCATGTATAGTTTTCAAATTACCACAGTTATCCAATTAACCTATGGCTACTTACATAGCCCTTAGTTCTTCTTTTCAGGAACCAACTAATGAATTTCAGCATAAATGATTACACAAATGGGAAACAAAGGTCATGCAAAAAATGGAACGCTTCATAACAACTGTTACATAAAGGGCTTTTGATTTCCCCCACATCAATTTTAAAGATTGAAATCTCAGCAGCAGCTTAGTCAGTCTTAGCTCTCCTAGTATTCTATCAGTTCTAGTGAGGTTTTAAAAATTCATAATAGTGATGTCAGTTTCCTAAATATAACAATTTAAAGTTATTTATTTATTTAAAATTGTGCATGATTAGGAAAACATACATAGTACACCATCTTCGGGGTGCTGCCTTTTTCCAGGAAAGTGGAAGAACAAAGGATTGGGAACAAATTATGGCAATGATAATGATAATTTTATAAAATTTAAGAATTCAGGAGCTAGAGATGTGGCTCACTGGAAAAAGTGCTTCCCTAGCAAGCACAAGGGCCTGAGTTCAATCCCCAGTTCCACCAAAAAATAAAAAATAAATAAATATATAAAAATGCAGTACATTAAAAATACATAATTTTCCTACTAATTAGGTCTTAATATAAATCTGGAAAAATTGATACTTGTGTATGTGATAGGTAAATTTCTATTATTTTGTATAGGCTTCTACGTATGTGAAATGTTTACTTTCTTTTTTTTTTTTTTGTCTTTTTGAGACAGGGTCTCACTATGCAATTAAGACTGGCCTTAAGCTCACTTTGTAACCCAGGCTGGTCTCAAACTCACAATCCTCCTGCCTCAGCCTCCCAAGTGCTGGGATTATAGACCTGCGCCACCACTCCCGGCTTAATATGTGAAATGTTTAGTAATATGACATTATAGTTTTAAGAAATCAACATTAACTCTTAAGAATTATTGGAGCTCTATCGGATTTCAATCATATGTCTGATGCCATCATCTGATCATTAAAATTGTTATGTAACTGAAGTTTCCATAACCGCTGAATTAACAGCTTTATTAAATTAAAACAAAAAAGAAAACAATTTTTGCCAGTACCTAAATTACATTAAATATGCTTAGATACTTTGGATTTTAATGTTTAGGTCAAACATGACCTTATTTTTAAAATTCTAATCCAGATACAAATGCATGTAAGTGATTTTCCCATTTTAAAATGAAATGTACTTTATGATGCACCTTAGCAACATGAATTTGAAGAATTCCATAAAAGTCTATATTATCCAATACTTCAGAATATATGCAGCATTATGGTCTTTATGAATATATAAATATATTCATATATTTATATATTATATATACATATATATATATATATGTCTCCTTTCAAATGCAATTTAAATGCTTTCAGTTTACAAAGAACTGGTGGAGACACACAAAATCCTTTCATAAAGGACTGTATAGAACTAAATTACCATTTCCAGAATAGGGATTTGCAGCTAAAAGCCTCATTAGTACAACTGCTCTGAAGATAATCTGTCAGACTATTCACTTTATAATTTAATCAAGACATTTCTCTTAAATAAGCAGAAGTAGCACATTTGATTTTCCCCAGCCTTCAATGCATACTAGTTCCTTGTAGCTTTAATCTATTTCTCCTGAATCCATCTCTCTTAACTTTCTTCTAACAATATAAGTGCAAAGAAAAATGCAGGATTCTACTCAATAACTAGATAACGTTTGCCTTTATACTGAAAATAAAAGAAAAGAAGTTCAAGAAACAGATTCTGCTATTACCACTTTATTTAATTGAATGAATTTCCTTAGACCTTTATGCAGATGGAGGTGCTAATACAAAAGTATTAACTTCCTAGACTGCAACTGAATGTGTGTGAAGCAAGTAAGATTTTGAGAAAAAGTGATGCAGCCGTCATTCAGTTACAGAGACACACTTGTTCCACAAGTAGAGCCATCACTTCCCCATTGCTCCTGCCTTCTCAACTGTTGGCCACTTCTGTGGATGCATTTTGATGTTCAGCCTGTGCATCATAAAAGTAAAAAGAGGGGCCTGAGACATGGCTCAGTAGAGTAAGTGCTTGCCTGGCAAGCACAAGGGCCTGAGTTCAATCTCTGGTTGTGCCAAAATAAATAAATGTAAAAATAAGTAATTACTCAAAGGTAAAATTTTTCATCAGTCATACTCTATGCGTTTGGCTTGTTTTGTGGGCAGCTATCTTTCACATCAATTAATTCAAGGAAAAACAAAATTTTAGACATTACTTAAACCAAACATCAAATCCTTGCATTTTGGGTACTGAACCAACAGTCTACATCTAGTAAGGAATCCCTTGATTATTTTATCAGGAATAAGTGAATTTGCTTTTTGTACTAAGTATATGTATTCCATTGCAAAGGGGACAATTTGATATTTGTTATGTTCAAGGGAAAATTTTACTCTTTGATTTTAAAGGTATCTTAACTCCCTTCAGCTGAATGATAATATTAGTGAGAACTAATGGTTTAAAATTTCTCAGAACATCCTGTCTGACTAGAGTCAGCTATTAGTCACTAGGAAACTTTGTGTAACCTGTACTAACTTGGCAAAAGTATAAATAAAATACCATTTTATGGAGAAAATATATATATATATGATAGTTAAGATAAATATACAGCTACTTTCTCTTAGTTCAAGAAAGATTTATACTAACATTGTTTAGACAAGATCACGTGTCTACATCTTGTCCTCTGAATAACTACTATGAAGACAACAATATGCAATGTATTAATTATGATAACTGTCCCACCGTCCTGCTTTTGAAACTAGTTCATTGCTATTTTATCTTTTTTCTCATTAAAATGAATTTTAAAAAAAGAAAAAAAAATCTCAGAATACTAGAAATACGTCATTTACTGAAGCAGTCAAAGAGTATCAGGCAATTTCTAAAACTTGCATTAAGAATTTTACTGATTGGGGCCAGGGAGATGGCTCAGTGAAATAATCGCTTCTGTGGCAAGCATAAGGGCCTGAGTTCAATCCCTGGTTCCGCAAAAAAAAAAAAAAAGAATTTTACTGATTACATAGGTAATCACCCTCGATATGTTATCCAGAAAATAAAAGCATAGATAAGGTTATTGGCATGTCGTATTTTAATACCAAAGTACTTCAAACCACTTCCTACAATCACAGTGCCAAAGTCTACCTGAGGATTCACACAAAAAGTAAGCATGTGCAAAGTTTCAACGAAATCAAGAAAGCAGAATTTTATTTCTTTAATAAAAGTGCAGGGGGGCCAGGGAGTTGGCTCAGTAGAATAAATGCTTCCCTGGCAAGCACAAAGGCCTGAGTTCAATCCCCGGTTATACCAATAAATAAATAAATAAATATGCAACCTAAGTAAAGCAACTGTGTCTGATAGGGTATTTTTTTTTTTTGCCAAATTTTCTCAATCCCACAATGAAATTCTTTAATACAGTTTATCTATTAAAACATTGTATGATGACATGAAATTAACTACTCATATATAATGGCCGTATTCCTGAAAAAAGTTATGGGAGGAAAAATTATCTAAATATTCTTTGCTGGTACAAAACCCATGTTATCAGACTTACGGATTTCCTTGTCCTCAAACTTTGATTAATTAATTTGTTTTATTTTTTAAATTTGTTTGAATTTTATGTATTTGGTACAGGGTTTCCCTACACAGCTCAGGCTCATAGTGATTCTCCTGTCTCAGTCTCCCCAGTGCTGGGATTACAGGTGTGGGCCACCACGCCCAGACTTAGTCCCTGGCTCAGCATGCCCTAGGGCAGGGCTGGGGGGGGGGGCATGCCTTCTTGTGCTTGTGTAAGCAGACATTTAGTCCACTGAGCTGTCTAGCCAGCCCTTCAAACAAACTTAACTACCTCTAAAATGCTCCTTTATATTTTGTACTGGAGCAATATAAGGGGATCTTCCACAGCATTTCATTGAAAAATCTTCTTGTACAAAATTCTATATCTATATATGATAGTGTTTGAAATTTTAACTTACAAATGATGATTTATACTGGCTTCAGATTAATGAAGTAGCTGAGATATATCTTAAACAATGATTCTGGGCTGGCAAGATAGCTCAGCGGTCTAGAGCGCCTCTCAGGGACCGTGGTTCGAGCCCCAACAACACATGCCATGCGAGCCCCTCCCCGCAGGGCCGGCTGAGCTCACCCCCCACCCCCGCAAAAAAAAGAATCCGTGATGTGTAGCGAGACACTGTAATAAATAAAGGAATTAAAAAAAAATGATTCTATCAATGGAGAGAAATATTGCATGTGAGTAGACATGTGAGGGAAATACATTGATAGTAGTAATTTGGTTAATATCTATAGTCTTTTTATAAAAATATTCTTACTGCTTTGGACAATTAGGTGATGAACATAAAAATAATGACTTAGACTCTGTTATTCATGTGTTATGAAACATATGTCAATTTTGATACCCTGTATTTTTTAAAAAATCTGTACATATTTTCTGCTTTGAATATGACAAGTATTTTAATCACATACCATGCCATTCATACCAGTACCAAATCAAAATTAGAGTACTTAAAATTTAAAATTAGGATTTAGCATTTCTTTAAGACTTTATATTTTGTAAAATGATTTATTCTTGAAATAATGAATGTACTAGACACAGTCAATTGCTGATTTAATTTCATATAATACATGAGTAAAATGGTAAGAGGAATTTGATTCCTTTTGCAGATTTGAGGCCATTCTACAGAAATTGAATTGCCTTTCTCAGGCAATATTGTGTACTGAAGAAAAACTATTCAAAGCAATTAATATTCATTTAAAATGTTGGTAATTCAATCAAACTCTGAGAATATGACCTCAGAATAATGAAAATGAGCTGTACTAGTAGATTCTAATAAAAAATATACAGCTTTATGTCTCCCAGAGGGAGATAATAAAAGGAAAATATGGTAAATCTTTGATCCACGGGCTTTTAGAGAACTCTTAACTAGCTAATGTAGACAATGTCTTTTCATTCATATGACAAATTCTTTTAAAATAGCAAAATAATTCTTTCACAGGAAATTGTTGTGAGAACCACCTGCTTTCAGTTGCATTACTTTTAAGCAAGGAATCCTGGTATCTGAGCAGCTATTGTTACAACACTAAATGGACTGGCTTTTCCAGATAATCAAGGACTTTGTGTATGCACACTGCCTCACTTCCAATGTAACAGAAGCAAAGAAGATAGGAGTAAAAATTCAAGTTAAGATCCCTAAGCCTACCCAGCGAATGCTAGAGGAAAGCAACCTACAGAATAGCTTGCTTGGGCCTGGCAAAATGCAGGGGCCAGGGGTTCCACTGCTAGGCCTGAGGTGCTGGGAGGCCTACAGTGCTGGCCCCATCCCCAGGGAAAACCTAGATGGAGACTGAGACTGGGCTTGGCGGTGAGCACCTGAAACCCTAGCACTTGGGAGGCTGTAAACAGGCAGGTCTGATCCATGGAATGTAATTTGGGGGTGACATTTTTCTCACTGCATACATTTGATATTGAGGCTTCCATCTTTCATGATCCTTATTTTCAACTTTGTAAAAAAAATAACAGTATTAGTACTAGTGGAAACTTAGGAAGTATTCTTCCTTTCTCAGTTGCCACTGACCATGGGAGTGGAATTCATGAGGGAACACATATGCAAAATACTAGTTGGAACTCAGAATGTTTATTGTTTTCCTCACCTAAAGATCCATACTGCCCATTTATTCACCGAATGGGTGGTGCCACTTTACAATCTCACCATTCATTTATGACCTTGTTAGCGTGACACATATGCAGTCACCTTATGTCACTTACTTTTCTTTTTGTTTCTGTGTCAGTCATCAATAAATTGAGATATCACTTTGTTTGCATGATTACTTGTTATCCCTTGTCTTGGTTGCTTTTCTCCTTATAGAGACAGAATGCCTGACATCCAAAACTGAAGGAATGAATAATTATTGCATCTCACAGTTTGTAGAGGTCTCAGTTCATAGTTGGAGGTTTCCATGGCATGGCCAAGCAGAAATAATTCATGGTAGGTAGAAGGCAGCCAAGCAGGGAAGTACTGAAGGAGAAGCGAGCAACGAGCAGCAGCCTACTCTCTGTCCCTTATATTCTGTGGAGGCCACTTGCCCTTACACCAGGCAGTACTCAGCCTCTGATGGGCCTTCCCATTTCCACAGACAGAACTATGCCAAACCTCAGTGGACTAATTTAGTAATCACGCCTCCTTCATACCCTAATGACACACTCAACCCCACCATCAAACACTGCAGATACAGGTACCTCTCAGAAGCCCCATCTGTGAGCATGTGAGGCTTTGGTGGCACGTCCAGACCCCAGCCATAGCATTCTTCTTTTGCATGATCCCTGGTTATATGTACTGTTCATCTTTGCCATGTGGGCCTCGCTCCATTTGATTCTCTGGAATTCTGTGCTGACTTTTACTACTATAAATATCTTTGTGTAGTGGCTTGCTTTTTATATTTCTCCATGACTTGTGAAACAACAAAAAAAAAATCCTTCATCTGTGTATGCAAATCATTTCACAATATTTTATGCTGTGATTTTGCTTTTAAGTTAGTCACGCATAGCCTCCTGTAGCTTTTCTATTCATTTGATAGGTTTGCCTTTCACATTTGAGGTTTTAACACATGGAAATTTTTCACATGATATTTTCCTTTTCTTCATACAAATATAAGTTTCTTTTGACAATCTACCAAAATTATCTGCTCTTTCTTGCAGTGGTAGTGGCTGTCCGTAGATCCTAGTTCTAGTATGCCTCTAAGCTCTCTGTTCTGTTGTGCTTTTGTACAAATGGCTACTCTCTCCAATATAGAATTGTGGTAGTCCTCCAAATAAGGGGGAAAGGCATGCCTGTCCTGCCCTCCTATCCAGGAACATAAACTGTGTCTATATAAGTTAAACTCTCGCACTGTGACCTTGAGTTAAGGGGCTTCTCTAATGCTTACGAGGATATCAGCATTACCTAATGAACATGGGCACATGAGCACTGCAGAATGATAATGCAAACTGTCACTGAGCAGTGCCAAGGCCTCTTAAGAATTCAAAAAGCATAACTTAATAAGTATAAATCATTTATAAAGAAAATCCAAAAGCACTAACTTAGGTGTCTGTCTTATAAAAGAACAGAGAAAATTTACACAGCCTAACAGTTCTACAACTATTTTTCTGTGATATAGCACCAATATTGTTATTTATTTATCAGTGCATATTAGGTTGAAGAAAATTCAAGCACTACTATATCATTCTAATTTTAATAAATAGCCTAGTAAAGTGGCTGCTATTAAAGCAGTTGCAGCACTGACTTGAAAAATGTTTGAAGTTGCCCAATCTGTCACATATGAAGTATGACTGAAAAATATAAAATGGGGCTGGAGGTAGCTCAGTAGAATAAACGCTTCCCTGGCAAGCAGAAGGGCCTGACTTCAATCCCCGGTTCCACAAAAGAAAAAGAAAAATATAAATCATTAATATTTATTACAGTAAAAACATATTCTTATTAATGGCCTTCAGAATACAGCCTACTGTATAGGGAGTATGAGGACATATCATAATGCTTTTTATAAACCTGGCCTTTCTTTAAATGGTACTTGGCAGAAGTTTTCACCATATTTTTGATCGTACCTCCAAAAAAACTCTCATGAAAGAGAATTTCCAGAAAGTGGCATATGCAATGCCATACGTATACTGAAGCGGAGAGGAGTGAGTTGAAGGTGGTAAATGACTGTGTATCTTTTATGGTAACATTGCTTATTTAAACATTCATGTTATAACTTGACCACCCCTTCTTTTCTTACGTATTTTAGTACAGGGAATACAGGGCCTCACTACACAGATCAGACTCATAGTGATCCTCCTGTTTTTCAGCCTCCCAAGCGCTGGGATGACAGTCGCACACCTCCTAGACCAGTCTAAGTCACCCGCCCTCTCAGCGCATCCTGGGGGTGGAGCTGGCACTGCATGCCTGAGATAGAACCCTGGTCCCTGCATCTATCTAAGCAGGCACTTTAGTCCACTGAGCTGTCTGGCCGGCCCAACCGCTTCTAACTTGACTCTCGAAATATTCAGAATGTCTCAAAAAGACAATCCAGAATTATGCAGAATTTTAGGGCCAGACTTACAATACTTGCGCTCTTCTTTTCAAAGACTTGAGCTTTGTCCTGACTTCACCCTCAAGGACCTTTTCGTACCTAATAAGTCTGAATCTCCAGGGATAAAAGGTGACTAGGAGCATTGTTGTTGCCCGGTCTCCCCCAGATGACTCAGTGCACATGCGCAGTGCTCAAGCCTGACTCTCCTTTCTTCATCCTGGGCTTCCAACCATTTTGAATCCCTGCGCAAATGCAATGTTTACAAAATTAAATGCAGTAGCAGCTTTCTTCTTTCATGTCCTTCATTTGAAGATAATGCTCTAGATAAATGAAAAACTTGTTTGGATAATAGAAAAGTCAAGAGAAAACCTATCATTGTTTTTATTAAATGTAAACTTTTAGTGGGTTAATTTGCACACATCAGTAAATTCACACTTATCTGTATATATGTGTCTCTGCATTATTCTTGCATATTTTTGTAGTGAACTTCAGATGTGTTAAAGATAATTCAATTTACATATAATAATTTATATATCATACCATTAGGAAAATTAATGAATATCTATTCTGAGTTCACTCAGTTTTTTTTTTTTTCCAGTGAAAGTCAAATGAGATGTGAAAAGATGAAAGAACATTAGCAAATTTATAAGGCCATTTGCTTTCTTAAGTTGCTTACTTAGCAAAAGACATCCATTTATTTAAACTCAGATCAGCCTTTGTTTATTACAATAATTCCTGCTTTCAACTGAAAATAATGTGCTCTATTTGCCAAGCAAACTCTATCCTTTAACAATCACTAAGTCTTAGTCTATAATGCATATTCATTACTTCAGGCAAAATATTTTTACCTGAGAATATATAGGCTTGATAATAATTTAGTAGCAGAAGTTATAAATGTTACAAAATTAAATATTTTGAAGACAAAAACAATAAGTATTGTAAATTTGACATCATGTACAATTTTGTACCAAGTTCTATTTTCTTCTCAAGAAAATATTACTTAAATGTTGAAATATTATATATCATATATGCACATTTATAGAACAGTACAATGTTTTATGAAATGTATTTACATCTGTATACACAAATACTGATCAACATTCATCCCAAAAAGACTCAACACTGGTTCTGAAGTAGGTAGGTCAAAGCACTGACTAAATCCCCTAGAGTGTAATGAGATCAGCTTCAATTAAACCCATTCTCTGTGAGCTGAGCAATATATTGGTTCACATGAAACTTGTTTTACAAAACCCATTTGCATTTATTGACATGTTGTCCAATCATGCTCTAAAACCTAAATTCTAAGAGGATATCTGGACATCCCTAAAATGTTCAGATGAAAGCAACTAATGTCTTCCCAGAAATCCTACTGAATTCAATTCCCTAAATATATTTTGCATTTGTACTCTTTTAGGGAAATTTTTATCATTCTTGATGTTGTGTGATTTACAGATGTTCAACCTCCAAACACACCTACACCGAAGCTATTTCTCCACTTTTAAATTCTTGTGATTCGCAGATTAGCAGAATTCTGCTGAGAGCAAAACCCTAAAGAATAGCTGAGAGTCAAGGCCATGATCAGAAGGAATTGGAACAACATGGAGCTAGAGGGTAAAACACAGTGAGGAACTTAGAGACTGGGACAGAGAGGAGAGCTCTAGGCAGGTGAAAGATTCATTAATAATTCAGCCAAATTAATCACCATTCAGCAACTTTCTCAAATTATTATATGGCGTCATATTTATGAATCTAAAATTTTGTTTATACCAATGCAAAACAACGCTGGTACCAAATCATGAATTGCTAATGGAGTTTGCACTGCCCACCCATGGGACTTGGCCGAGCTCATTTGTTGCTACATTTGCTTCCAAATACGGCTTGACCACCAAATTTGTCTTTTAACTCATGAATGTCATTAGGCCTCTGTCTTACGTGCTGTATTGATCTCAATTCTCCAAAGTGTTCTCAGGTGCCACAGTCGCTTTGTCTGTGTTTTTAAAAATGATTTCTAGTCTCCAGTCACAGGGAAGCTGTTTCTTCCATTGCCCCTGGAAGCCATTCTATCTGCATAATACACAATCACCTTCAATATATACCTCTGGCCATCTGCTAGATTGGCATGGTGCCTGATTAGAAGAGAGGGGGAAAGAGAAAGACTATCCGCCCCCTCTTCCTTGCCACAGGTGCTAATAACCTTCAGTTTATCCAACCAGCTTTCAAAATCCTGTAAATTATAGATAATCCTGGAAGAAATCTCTCTTCTTCTCAAGAACAAAACAGTGGTGCCTCCAGCTTCTTTTCAAAGGGACCCATCTGCTAATTAAGTGTTCAAATAGTCTTCTGTTGAAATCTTGCCTTCAAACTGCCCTTCTGATTAAGTGTAGGAAATATCTTCATTACAGACCTTCTTAGAATATATCAGGATCAGATGAGCAAGGAAAGCCCACAATCCCTGGAACATGATTTCAAAGGGACATGTAAGGACTAAGTGGAAACTTACTATTCATCATTTAACTTAAATTACTTCAGCTTTCTGACCAAAAGTCAGTTTAATTTATGGGCAAGGGGGACTTCACTTAGATAGGATCATCTGAACTCCTGCAATGGTTGCCCTGGATGAGATGTGTCCATTGTTCTCAGTTTTTATTGATTTCTGTGTTTTTGTGCTGGCATTATGTTCTTAAATTGAGTTGCAGAAACTGTTTGCTCTTCTTTCAGTACTGATAAAAGCAGTGTGAAAGTGAAAATAGGACTGTTGCTGAGGGAGAGAAGGGTATGATTTAAGAGGGACAGACCTACATTTCAAGTGATTATACAAGTAGCCAACAGGTTTTAAAACATGTGAAAATTCTTTAATTTCTCTGTGAAAAAGGAAATAGCTCTCTCAAGAATAATGTGAATGTTAACTGCAACCATATTTTAAAGATACCAGTACAAGAGTAACAGTTAATATTCATAATATGTATATTAATTCATATCCTTGTTTTGCAGATTAAAAAAATAATTGTACCCAAATATACGTCGGCATGTGGTAGAGTTACTGGGTTTTTTCATTTCCCTAACTGTATGTGATCATTTCTCAATGCTGGAACAAGCAACATTGCCTGACCAAGAACGAAGTTTGTCCCCACCAGGTACTCATATTTAAGATGTTCTTATTTCATCATATTTCTTCCTCCACGTACTGGATTTATTCAGCAACCCAGCATGTCTGGACTTTAAGTAACTGTAGTTCACTTGCTGCCAAATTTCCTTGTTGCTTTCTAATTAATTCCTGATTCTCTGCAGGACAAGATTAAATATGAGAATTATTTCTCCCTTGTAGAAAGTATGATGCCCAGTTAAGAAGATCTTTGAACGATATTTTTAAGATAGCACTGTGTCAGGTTGCTGAATTGACATATTTGAACAAACAAATAACAAAATATAATCAAGTATTTTTCAAACTTTAGTCTTCTAACTCCCATTCCATTATTACTTCCACTAAAACACACTCCATTCTATGAAATTTTAGCACTGTCCAATTAAATAAATTGTGAGCTCCTACTTTAGAATAATGAAAATAAATCCATTTTCTTCTAAGGTATTGTGAATTAATAACATAGAAACTTATAATCATCTACACAAGTTTGTAAACTGCATTTTTCTCTAACTGTAAACCAAAGGAGAAGCTCAGTAATACAAAATCAAACTTATATCGCTTTCTTCTGGTCTCTGGTGTAAACTGGCCTCTGTCTTCAAGTTTATCTCAGTGTCAACTTTTCTTATTTTGCCTTTTACTGGACAGTTAGGAACTTCTTGTTTGCATCACCTTTCATGTAATTAATAATGTATATAGCACCTTTCTTTTTTTTCGGTTGTTTGCACCAGTACAGGAGCTTAGGTCTCATTCATTTGGGGTTGGTCCAACACATGAGCACAATGTTCAGTGTGGAGTGCTTCAGTTATTTAAATAACCATAAAGGGATAAAAAGAGTACAAGTGTACCTCAAAAAGAGAAAAACCAACACAAAGGCAGAAAATGTTTTCTTAAGATTTGTAGTGCATGAGTATATTTATTGAAAATGTCCAGTGATACATCTGAAGGTTCTATTAAAAGAAAAGCTTTGTAAATGAAAACAAGAATTTTGGAATGTCTTTACATTCTCTAGTCATATAAACAGGAAATTGGCCACATAGAAAAAAGGAAACTCCCTTCCTTTTGTGTTGCATTATCACTCATGTAGAGAAAATACAATACATGGATCACTTGTCATCATGGGGAAATTCGGTCAGGATCTGTGGCAGAAAATCATGAAGCTAGACCTTTATTTTTTGTATTCTTATCCACCCATTGTGAACATCTTATCCAGTAACAATATAAAAACATATACAATAAGAGTAAATAAATATGAGAAATTTACTCAAAAGGAAGCTGAAAGAACTCTTCTATGACTCTTTAAAAGAATCATTTTCTTCTAAATGAACTATTTTTCTGGTTTACTACATATTAGCAACTGTACGGAACACTGTGTAATCTCCTCTGAAGGCCACATGAAATATTTCATCTGTTTCTTATATGTAGTCATGCTACATAGTTTAGAAATTTATTCCCACTGGGTGTAACCTTTGTCATCTAGATTCAGTAAATGCTTAACAGGCATAGGCCAGGACCATGTGTGTTTTGCTTTAAGGGTAAATAATCTACACTGAGACAGACAGCCCCTGAGAATATTCCTCCCATATGTCAATATCATGGTTCTTTTTGCAGCATGCCTAATATATCATGTCATCAGTATGGTCACAGCAAGACAATGGCAATGAGAACCCTCTGCTGGGTGCATCTCTCCTAAAAATTTCCCTTAGAATCCAATGTTACCTTCTAACTACTAAAAGTCTGCACAAGGATTACTATCTCTACTACAACTCTACCAGGAGTTTCTGTCCAACAGAAAGACAATGAATAGCAAATAATTTACATATTACCTATCCTAAATTATAAAAATATGTAAAACTGGAAGGCGAGCAGACATATGGATCAGCCCTCAGCCTATAAATCTCATCTGCGTAGACAAAAAACCATATGAGAATGAGCAGGCATTCTTTTTAGCTCTTGATCATCAAACCTTTTTTTCTAATTTTATTGTCTTCACTTTTGTATGAAGCATAACTCTTCGAAGCATACTGAGAGGAAAAAAATGTTTTCTGCTCTCTGAGCAATGCACAAATTAATTTATTGTGCTTTTGTAAGAAACTCATTGTGAAAACAGAAAAAATAATTTATTTTAAGAATCTCCAGTAAATCAAACCTATTCACATTTTCATAATTGAATAAAATAGATAACATCTGAATTCATGCAATTTATTTTTCTCAAAACTAGTTGTTAGAAAATAACACGCACAGAGTGATGAAAAATACGGCGAATATTTTTTTTTAAAAATATTACAGAAAAAGATAAATTGCCATCGATTCCTCTCAAAATCCTCCCCCGATGTTGAACATTTACCCCAAACTTCTTGACGCTTTCTGAAGCAGGTCAGTAAGCTCTCTCATGAGTGCCTTGAGGGGTTGGAGTGGCTGCCGAGAAGTCCTGATCCAAGACACAGCACTAAGCCTTCGTGGGTGTGTTAGCTTGAGAAGAGTGGAAGCCGCAGGGCACATGGTCCGGCCCCGCTACAGATGTGGAAGCGATGACCTTAGGAGCTGCTTTTCCACTGAACAGTACTCAGCAGCCACACTTTTTTTTGTAAAAATAACATCTCTAAATACACTCATTTAAGAGGACCTCACAACCGCTTCAGGCAGGGACAAGAGCCATAAGGCAAGCGTGTTGGAAGCAACAGGGATTATGTTAGGGAGAATCGATGGCGGTGTTTCTTTTACTGAATTAGCCTTTTATGTACACACTCGCTACCCATTCATGCATTTTGATCAAGTTGTGTATGTAATACACACTTTTGATGATGTGCAAAAATATGAGAAATAACTCGAACAAAGAATAAACAGCAGATTTAAAGGTTTTCTTTTGCTTACTAATACTTTCTCTCAAAATTTTAGGCAATTTTTGAAGTATAAAATACCAAAGACATTCCTTGACCCCATTTGGTGTTTAACTGATACATAATCTAGGAGATTATCATACTAAGCTTTTATGTCTAAGATACAGTTTTAAGCTGAATATAAGGGGCCAGAGCAATGGCTCAGTAGAATAAGCACTTCCCTGGCAAGAACAAGGGCCTCAGCTCAATCCCCGGTTCTGCAAAAAAAAAAAAAAATCTGAATATAATATCAGCTTGAAACAATAGTAAAAGTGGAAATAAGAAATAAGTGGAAATAAGAAGTTTAAACAAATACCACACATCACATGATTCTGTCAAGTTGGTATTTCAGAAAAACTTTACTTCCTTGTTTCGCTTTTTTGTTTTTTGTTTGTTTTAGACCCATATACATCACATTACTTAAAACAAAGTACACATTCACATATGGGTGAAAAGTCTAGTACACTTAATTCTAATTTCTGAGTCAGAACAAGAGATTTTGAAAGAGGAATTTAGATTTCCACTCAGACTAATGCTTGTACTTTATAAATGAAGTGCTTGTCTCTGAACATAAAAATCTAGAAAAAGGTCACTTGTTAAGTTTGAGCCATTTAAAAAATTATTGCTAGACATGTTTGTAGCTATGTTCTTGTTTTGTTTTTGTTTGTTTTGTTTTGTTTTGCTTGGGGCTGGGTTGTTTACTTAGGAGCATCTGTTTTGTTTGTTTTCTGAGGGTTATTTTGTGCTGTGAGACAGGGTCAGGATATAAAGTTCTGGCTGGCCTTGAATCCAACATATAGACCAGCTTGGCCTGAACCTTGTAGTGATCCTTCTGTCTCAGCCTCCAAAGTGCTTGGATTATACACATGTGCCATCATGCCCACTGGTGTATGTACGAACATTTTCATAGATAGATCCTCAAAACAGATGTTTTTACTACATTTTTATTCATTTTGTCTCTTATTAATGCCATTTTATCCATATTTCAATGCTTCAGGATATGATGTGTTAATTAAGATCAAGTTTTCAAAGGCTAACAGTGGAAAATGGAAAACTGAAACAGAGGGCTTTCACACTGATTTATTGTATTTCAAAGGAATGACAGTCTGAGCTCCATGACTTTAGCCACACCCCCTATCTTATTTCCTATTTAAGTTCACTACATCCAATAACATTTTCAAGTTTTACCATTTCAATAAGACTTGCCTGGCAAGCACAAGGAAGCCTGAGTTCAATCCCTGGTTCCACCAAAAGAAAGGGGGGTGGGGAGATGGCTCAGTAGAATAAGTGCTTCCCTGGCAAGCTCAAGGGCCTGAATTCAATCTCTGGTCCCTCAAAAAAAAAAAAAATTCTTTTACAAAGTGTGTTTCTTTCCGATTCTAGCCCTTGTGATTTTTCAGCTTCCTTGAACTAAAATGCATATAATATTGCCAGCCTTTCTGTAGAAAGAGTCTGTGTTGACCCCTCTTTAAGGCCTTCAGAAGTTGGTACTTCAAGAACTGGTAAGATATACCTTCAGACAAAGGAAAACACAGTTTCCTCAAAGACCATCTCACTTTTGCCAGTGTATCTAGACTCTGAGGTTGTAAATACAATTGGATTAGCACGGATCCAGGGAAAATAAGTGCTTACATGGCAAGCACAAGCTCCTGAGTTCAATCCCTGGTACCACAAAAAAGAAAAGGAAAGGAAAGGAAAGGAAAGGAAAGGAAAGGAAAGGAAAGGAAAGGAAAGGAAAGGAAAGGAAAGGAAAGGAAAGGAAAGGAAAGAAGCAAGGAAGGAAGGAAGGAAGGAAGGAAGGAAGGAAGGAAGGAAGGAAGGAAGGAAGGCACAGCAGGTTACAGATGCCCAACTTGGAAACATACCAAATATGGTTTCAAAGGAAGTAAAGATTACAAACTACTCATAAGCACTTATTACTAAAGAAATTTATATCATTTGTGCCTAATTTTAATTTTCACCTCTTCGAAATAAATGTGTTATTCAAAATGAAAGGTAATATTTTACACAACCCTCTGTTCATCATACAACACTTGAGATGGTCCTTAAAAGCATAGATTTTTTTGTTTTGTTTTGTTTTTTTGAGACAGGGTCTCACTATGCAGTTCAGGCTGGCCTTAAGCTCACTTTGTAACTCAGGCTGGTCTCGAACTCACAGCAATCCTCCTGCCTCAGCCTCCCGAGTGCTAGGATTACAGGCAAAAAGCATAGATTCTTCATAAGCATCATATCAATTATTAATTTTAGTGTATCAGATTTTATTTGGGTGATAATCTGAAATTAAGTGTTCTTTAAAATACTTAAATTGTCAGTGAACAAGAGAAAAAGAAACTTCATATTGCCCTTGGTGAGTTTTACAAACTTCTCATACATTTAACAATTTTTATATAGGAAGCTCATGTTAGATATAAATTTTGGAAATAACTCTTTAAGATTCAGTGCAAATTAATATCAATAAGGCATCTTGGATGTAGATGATTTTAAGTAGTTCATTTTCTTTTCAATCATTATATTTATGAATGTTTCATTAAAATTTTTATATAAAATAATTGAATTTTTATTGATTGATTTCTAGAAATAATACCTGATATTGTAAATAGCAAGACTTAATATAGGTTTTTGGTTTCACACTATATTTTACTTCTGAAAATATAAAGCACCCAACTTACCTTTATTAAAACTTGCTTTTCTGAAATAAATAAAAATTTATTTCACCTTCTCCCATTCTTATCTTGAAAAGTAAAATAGAATCTCTACAATAAAAAGAATAATTAAGATCAATGGGATATATTTTGAATGGATTTTTCCAACTGTCAAAAAAGCATAAAGAACATTAAAATGCATCTGACTTTAAATTTATTCAAGAAAGCAGGACTTCCACACTCTGCATCATTCTCTAAAGTGAAGGAACTGGTGAAAGCTTTGAAGTACTTTGTGTACATTTTAATTTGACATTGAAATGAAGTATTATTCTTTTGTTAGAATATGAAGGTGATATGATAAGCTTTACTGCCTGAGCACACATGCAGATAAAATTAGGAAGCAGGGCCCAGCTGGAATGCAAGCTCATAGAACCATTCAGAACATACTCAGTAGCTGGAAGCCTGTGTATCAACGTCCTAACTATCTTTCCTATTCTTTTCTTTTGGGTAAAACTTACATTTTCCACATTCTAGATAGATCTAGGGCTTTTTTTTTTTTTTAGTTTGATGCTCAATTTAAGACCATATGCATGTATAAATCAAACCCAGGCAGAACCTACAGTTAAGGAAGTGACTACATATTGACAAAAAATGTGGGAAAATAGGACGTTTTACATTTTGTCTTGAAATAAAAATTAACAGACTCTGTTTTGACAGCAACTTTGGAATATTGATCCAAATATAAAATGAAAACAACTTTGACCTAAAACTTTGATGCTTTTAGGGACTTAGACCATAGATGAATTTACCATATGTGCAAAAATATTTGTCCGTCAATGTTCACAGTAGCATTTTTTGTTGTGCTAAAAGACTATAAACACAAACAAAAGTCTATCTTGAATAAATTGTTTCAAAGTGCTGAATAAAAGATGGTGTTCACATCCATATGCCTAATTCTTTTCATTTACTAAACAAAAGATACAGATGTATGTATTAATTAAGAAGAAATTCCAAGATACATTAGTGAACATACTGCTTCATATACATATACTATACATATATGTGAATTGAATATACATTGTAATAAATTACTGGATGTCTTTCCTATTTCACTAAATGTCAATGCCAGTGTTCCAATTCCTTGGATCAATAATGACAAAAATACAAAGCAAAACAAAAAGCAAAATCACATTTTTCAACTTTGCATTCATGGTTGGTGCATCTCTCTCTCTCCCTCTGTTTCTGTCAAATATTTTTTTTTATATTCTATATTCA
The DNA here is from genome assembly GCA_004027165.1 of Ctenomys sociabilis. Lineage (NCBI taxonomy): Eukaryota > Metazoa > Chordata > Mammalia > Rodentia > Ctenomyidae > Ctenomys > Ctenomys sociabilis. Next base: position 96,574 of record PVKA01001471.1, read on the forward strand.
TTAGTAACCAAATCTTTACCTGTAAAACATAAATATATGCCTCATCTGGCCTCTTCTTACCAGTTCCTTCCTCTCTGATCTTGACCTCCATTCCTCTACTTTATCACTAGAATGACCTCGCAGTTGTTCTTCCTCATCTCAATAAAGTGTATTTATCTGGGCTGGGAGATAGCTAAGCTGTCTAAGCACCTGCCTGGCAAGCACAAGGACCTATACTCCCTCAATTCTGGCTCAATGTTACAGGCAAACTGAAATCTGGAGTTATATCAGGTTGCAGTTAAGTACATTTGATGATTTTAAGGCTTGAGTTACTCTTTTAGAAAAAAATATCTGGGGTAGAATTCGATGTCAACTGAGTTAAATTTATTCAACTGAGAAACAGTAAGAATGATTCCAGGGAGATACCAGAAATGAGAATTCATGTGGTCAATTTACACTGAAGAATTACACACCCAGTAACAAAGGGAAAGAATCAGTTATGCAGTTATGTAAATGGACTTTGATATCTCAGGTAGCCCTTCATCGCTTCAGCTAGCTTTGTATAATCCAAGATCACATTTTAACAGCTGTTTCCCTAAGAATGTTGAGGGCCTTCTATAGTGTATGATAGCTAAGATCTTTCAAATTTCTAATTATGTCACCAAGTATTATTTCTTTAACTGATACACTCTTTAGGACTTCTAGAAAAAAGCCATGGAGAATTCTATACAGTCAAGTGATGTAGATGGAGGTGTTAGTTGTTTGGAGTAATAAAGTCTCTATTAAGTATAACACACACACACACACACACACACACACAAACGTACACACACACTTTCCCTAAATGTCTCCTGCATCTCCTCTTTGTTTTCTCTTTACTCAACAAAAGAAAAGTAATGATAGTGACATATTTTCAAAAGATCTTAGGATGTTGTAAGCAGCACTATGAAGTGAATGAATGAGGCTTAAGCCTCTTCCATAAACAGTAATATTCCCCCTTTCATGAAAACCTAGTGAACTCAGTGCAACTTTCCATGCCCTAGGGAAATGAAAGAAACCACACATTTATAATGTTTCTATAAAGCCCCACACACTAAAATCACTAATTAAACTTTGTTGAAGATTCCTAGGGAAGTTATTCTGAGTGAACAAACACAACTTTACATGTGACTCCCTGGAATCACTCTTACTGTTTCTCAGTTGAATGAATTTAACTCAATTTACATGTGGCCCACGCAAGATTTAAGAAGGTAAGTATAGAAGAGAAAGTGAGTTGACACCTTACCTGAGATGCAAAATGTGGCAGGTCATCTAGATAATAACATGGCAGCCCTTTCTGCTCTCCCACTTAAGTTACTCCTCCTCCAGGCATGCTGGATGACTGTAATTATAAATGTACTTAATTAGTATATTAGACATACTTATCCAGCCCATCTCTCCAGTCAAAGCCAAAATTCAAGTTTTGCATGACACTAATAAGGATTTAACTTTATTTTCCAATAAAAAGATTTTGGAACCAAAAACTACCATTTTATTACTCTTTTAAAAATAACATTTCAGCAGTTAAGTGGAGGTGCTTTTCCTTGTGAAATATTATTTGAAGTACATTGAATAAGTTATGAAGAAATGTATCTTAAATACTTACAAAGCTCTTTACTTTGGAATTTAATTAAAATGTAAATCGTTTTTGAATGAGTATTTTTGTTACTTGGCTCAAAAGAGATAGAGGATGTTTTGGGATCCAGAGAGGTATTGGAGATCTCAAACTGTGTGCTTCTTCATATTCGTGAGAGGAAGGGACTTCCTGTTAGGAGAAAGGCAGTGAAAGAACAGGGCATAATTGCTCCACGAGAGTAGTAGTGTGTGCATAATCGGAGAGGTCATGATGTACAACAAATTGTACTGAAGCTTCAGAACCTAAAACAACAAATACTTATTTTCTTACCATTCCCAAAGACGAAGCATTGGGAGTGACTTAGCAGAATGGTTCTGGCTCAGGCTTTTGGGTGAGGTTGCTGCCAAGCTCTGAACAGTGGCTTCATTCAGACACTGGAACGCTTAGAAGGGTGGCATCTTCGTCTTCTGACACCGCTCACTCACACTACTGTGACGGGTGGGTGGCCAGGGTCTTCAGTTCTGCCACATGGAATCCTCCTCAGGACTGCAGAATTGTCTTCAAAAGTTTTCCCCAGAGTAAGCGATTCAAGAGAGGAAAAGAAAAAACCACACATCTTTTTAAAACCCTAGTCTCTAAAGCCAGATGACGATCTCTCTGTTTGCTTCACGTAAGAAATGTATCTCTTATTTTGGGTCATACTCAAGGCATATTTTAAGATAATCTTGCATAAGAGAGATACTATTTTGAAATTTGGCTTGGAGCTATAAAATGTAAATATTTATTTTTTTAATAAAATTGACTGAAGTTGCAAGGAGTATGTATATCATTCTGCATCTCAGGATGGCTGATTCATGGAATGGTCTACGTGTCTGTTGACTGGAAGAATAAGCGAATAAATGGAGAGTACTAACTTACAGCTGTTCATCTCAAAAGACATTTGAAGATCACTAAACACTGCTAATTTCTTCATATTTGCTATGTTTAGAATCCATCTCAAAAATTGATACCATAGTCTAAACAATTTTATACCACATGTTTCTTTAAAGAACATTACTGTTTAAAATTATTTTTGTGAAGTTGATCAAAACAAGAGCTGATTGCTTTCCTTGAGCATTTAAATTAAAGCCTTCAGCAATATCATTATTTTTTAATTATCTTAGGGTGAGGTAGCTTGATATTTCAAATCCTTAGCCTTCTAATTTGACCTGCCATGTACAGTGAATGAAATGAGATTAGACCTGGAGGTTCTTTACTGTTCGCATATCAAAAAAGTCCACAGAGTGCTAATGATTTGCAGGATAATTAATCCTTCTGACTTACACTCTCTCCAGTCATCAGACACTGTTCTTCTGAGTGTACCACTGACCTTCTCACTGACAAATTCCTTAGGCATTCTTCCATCTCATCTTCTTTGATCTTCATTCTTATTGTTTCTTTTTTCTTTTATATATTTCTTAAAGTAACCTCTACCACTCAGAAAATGCTACAATATATTGCAATAACTAACAACCCCTAGATCTCTGAAACTTACAAGAAAATTGTTCATTTCTCTCTTTTACAAACTTGATTCTTCTGAGCAGCAGTGCACTCCAAGCTCTAGGTAAGCTCTCGGTGTGACATGGCTCATCATTATGGCAGAATAAGAAGATTACTGGACTACACAGGAGCTCCACAAAAGTGACCAGCTCACTGCCATCTGCACTTAGTGGCCAGAGCAGATCAGACTCAAACTTAGTTTCAGTAAGAAAACTCACTTCTTCTCTAGAGTTCTTCTACCCCCTCTCATGTTTCTCTGGTCCTTTTTCACCTCTTCAGTGTTTTCTATTGATTTCTTAGGTCTACTAGTGACCCCAATCGTTGACTACACTTAGAATTATTCTAAAGAGCTTCAGAAGAAAGGTCCCATTATGTGGCGCAATATCAACATTCTGTCTTTTATTTGGTGAGACTGGAATATAGACAATTGTCCCAAATATAACCTTAGTTATCATGTTTGATAGTGAAATGCTAAGGGTACAGTACTAGAGGTGTTCACACTGTTGACAGCAATAAGGCAACACATTGTTTGTAGAAGTAAATAGCCTTTATTACTAACTAATAGCAAAGCATAATGATTATACTCATTGTAAGGAATTGGTATATGAATAAAAAAATTCAGTTCTCTTTTGCTCCTCTTTCCCCCTTTTTATTTTGCTGGCAAAAAATTCATTTATCCCAAGAGACCTTATAAAGTTAATTATCACGCAAGATAATTATACTAAGTCATGATTCCCTTTTAGATACATTGTCTGTGCTGCATCACAATAATGCTTTTTATCTTTCTTTCTCTTATTTCCTGTTATCTATTTTTTATTTCATGCTCTATTTATATATTAGGTTCTCTTGCATAAGAGAAATTATCCAACATTTAAGCTTTGGTGTCTGAATTACTTCACTTAACATTATGGTCTGAAAATACATCAATTTTGCTATCAATGACTTTAACTTATCCCTCTTCACAGCATTGCCCCTATGTGGATAAGCACTGTGGATGTCCACTCAACTGGCGATGGATATATGCACTGCTTGCAGGAGTTAGCTCTTAGGAATCACTCTAGCATGATGGCACTTGGGAGAACACATTCCTAAAACAGGAAAAGCCAGGCAATTAGAGTGTTTTTGAAGACTGCTAACACTGATGTCTATAGTGGTTGTATCAGTTTTCAGGGACACCAACAATGGAAAAGTGAGTTCCAATGCACACACACAGACTCTCCAGGATATTTTTTCTTTGTTGGTTTCTTGATGGTAAGCATTCTTTCTGGAGTAAGATGGACTCTCACTACAGTAGTACTGCTGTTCACAAACTTCATTCATTCCACAATGCTGAAAAAGATGGCTAGGGTTGTATTCATTTTTGTTTTTTGAGAGGGGAACCAGGGATTGAACTCAGGCCCTTGTGCTTGCCAGGGAAGTGCTTATTCCACTGAGCCATCTCCCTAGCCCCTACCATCTCCCCAGCCCCTTAGGGTTGTATTCATTACTTGATGCAGAGTTCACATAAACAAAAAAAAAAAATTTGCCAAATTCTTCTGGCTAGAAACAATTGTTTATAAGCAAAAGCATCCAGGAACTGAGGCACCACTGGGTTGTTTTAACTTACACTTCTCTAATGGTCAGCAGTGTTGAACATTTCCTCCTGTATTTTACCTAAGAAGAGTCTGTTCACTTCAGATGTCTATTTTTAATTGAGTCTTTACATTTTTGGGTTTAAATTTTTTTAAGTGTTTTATATATCCTAGATCTTAGTCCCTTGTCCTCAGCACAGATGGCAAAATGTTTTCCCACTCTGGAGGTTTTGTCTGTTTACATTGTTCATGGTTTCCTTTGGTGTGCCAAAGCTTTTTCATTTGATGTGATCCCACTGGTTGATTCTTGGGATTATTTCTTGTACAATTGAGGTTTCGTACTGATAGACTTTGCTCACACCTGAGTCTTAAAGAGTTTTATGTATCTTGTCTTCCAGCTGATCATTTGTGTTCTGGTGTTCAGATCTTGCATGTACACTGATTTTAGTTTACTGCATGATGACAGATATGGGCTTAACTTCAAAATAACAATAAATTCTATATACTTTTACTATAATCGCATTCTACTATCTTAAGTAATGTCAGTGATAAAATTTTTTCCTCAGAGAAATCTCTGTAGATTGCAGACCATCACTCTTATGGCCATGTTGCCATGTTTCGAGATAACCATCAAATCTCCACATATTTATTGTTTATAACTTAGTGAATCATGTGCATCATATGAAAATTATTCTGAAGAAGTCCTAATGTAGTATGTGCCCCCCACTGAAATGCGAGTTCTATAAAAAGCAGCTATCTTACCTATTTTGTTCACACGTTTGTCTCTCACAACTAGAATACCATCTGATAGGTAATAAGCATTCATGATGTGTGCACAGTGGCTAAGTCACTGAATGCCAGGAATACATGAAAGAATCATTTTATGTGTCATCTGGAATATAATGTGAGGCCCGGCCAGATAGCTCAGCAGATTAAAGCACCTGCTACAGCAGAGCACAGCGGCCTGGGGTGCATCCCCAGCATGCCATGCCAACACTATCTTCAGGGCATGCTGAGAAGGAGATTGAGATTAGGAGCCTGGGCGAGGTGGTGCGCTCCTATAATCCCAGTACTAGGGAGGCTGAAAACAAGAGAATCACTATGAGAATGATCTACATAGTGAGACTCTGTATGCTCTGTACACCCTGTACCTAATTATATATATAATGTGAGACTAACCTGGAAGTTATTTTATGAAGAAAAGTGAAAGAAGATTCTCCCCTTTTCAGATATCTAAGTTTGGTTATTTAAAACTCGTAATGTAATAGACAAATAGATAAAGCACTTCAGACTCATCAGTAAAAAAAAAAAAAAAATAGAATCCAATACAATAAATGTACACTATTAAACAATAGGAAGAGGCTCCCTGCTAGGTAAGTGGTCCTGAGAGTTCCAGTTGACACCATAGTTACCACATTCATAGAGAAGAAGACAAAGGCGCAGAAATATCGTATTCTGAAGCACTGAGGCCCAAGCGACAAAAGAAAAATTTGAATCATGGTGTGTCTATAAAGCTTGTGCATTTAATGCTCAACTATAATTTGGAAAAAAATGTAGGAATTTCTGCCTGTCCCCTAGGGATAGGTATTTAAAAGAATGAATATTATGCAAGACTGTTTAAGATACTGTCTCTTTGATAGCAGTTAAGATACAAAGTCATTTTTAATTATTAGACGTTAGCTGAAACTTCTCAGGAGAATGGTTAACTGGCTAAACTATAAGAAAAAAGTATTTTTTTAAAGTAACTGGTGGGTGTATAACAGACATTTATATGCAAGATTCTTACAAATTAATTCATCAAAGGCTACACAAAGCCAATAGAAAATTAGGCAGAAAACTAGAATAGAAAATTCATGATAAAACAAGTAATTTTTTCTAATAAATACACATTCTTTTTGAAGAGACAATATAAAATAGTCAATATATTTATGTTTCAATGAAATAAGTCCCACAAGCTTATTAATAAAGTGGAAATTGCTAGTGAATATCTGAATTAAGGAAAATTTTTGGGAAATGCTGGTAATGATTATCAAGTTTTGTGAAATGTCTGTTCCCATTGATGGAGCAAATTACTCTCCTAGAATTTAATCTCAAAAGACCATAATTCAGCATACAAATTTTGTATAGTGAATTTATTGGAATAATGCCTTATAATAGTACCAAATTGGAAAATAAACTAAATTTCAATAAGTGAAGACATAGTTAAATAATATCATAGCAATACAACTAATTTATCAGTTTTCAAAAGAATAACATATTTTTGCTTATTGGCCCAGAAAGTATATCTTTCTATTTTTCTGGAGGAAAAATAGAAGTATAGTCAGACATAGTGACTTATACCTGTTGTTCCAAATACTTGAGAGGATAAGGAAGGAGGAATTTGGGGCCAGCCCAAATCATATAGTGAGAGTTTGTTTCTCTCTTTGGTGCTGCGTTGTTGGGGGTGAGACAGTGTTTCATTGTGGGATTCATACTGGCCTTCACTCGTTAGTATCCCAGGACAGCCTTGAACCTGAGGAGATCCTCCTGCCTTGGTTTTTAGGTTGCTGGGAGCACAGGCATTCCTGAAGCACAGCCAAGACTGTTTCTATAGAACAAAATGTAAGCACCTGTTCATTTCATGCTCATAGTGGTAATCATTGAGTTTTTGAAGCTTGAATGACTTCTTGTTTCATGATTTCCATTATTAATTGAGTTTTTGTGTGAATAACATTGTAAATATTATTTACGTCACAAATATAAAAAAAATAAAATAAAATAAAAGTTAGATGAGGTGTGATTGGTGGTCAGGATATGTGTTGTCTTTTTTCTCTCCCATAGAAGTGAAAATTGAACCCAGAACCTCACACATGCTGAGCAGTATATGGATTTTCTTTTTCCAACTGAGAAGATGGAATAAACTTTTATAGAAGAAATAAAGTGGATTAAAAACAAAACCTGGGTGATCCAACACCATGGGAGATTAAGGCAGGATGAAAGCCAAAGTGAGCCCAGTGTAGTCAAATTTAGCTACTGAGAATTTGTAATAATAAAAAGGGCTAAGGGTGAGGGGCCGGACGTGGTGGTGCATGCCTGTAATCCCAGCACTCGGGAGGCTGAGGCAGGAGGATTGTTGCGAGCTCGAGACCAGCCTGAGCTACAAAGTGAGCTTGAGGCCAGCCTGAACCACATAGTGAGACCCTGTCTCAAAAAGACAAAAAAAAAAAGGGCTAAGGGTGTAGCTCAGTGCAAAGCCACCCCCCAGCAACCCCAAATGAATAAATATATAGATTTCATTTCACTAAAAGCAAGGAATAATTTTCTAGAGTTATATTCTGAAAAGTAAATGAGTTATGCTATAGTGCATATTCAATCATGTTTGCTTTTCACTCTAGTTTTTCCCAGGTGTTCTTGACAAAATAACTTGTCAAGTGTCTTGTCTTTTAGTTTCTTAGGTCAGTAAAATGTTCCATTGTAAAACATATGCATGCACACGCTTGCACATGTGCACACACACGCACACACACACACACACACACACTAATATAAGGAAATCAAAATACCACTTTGCTATCATAAGCACTCCTAAAACTAAAAAGATTGTAATCTGATTAGCTTTCATTAACAACTAGTTATTAATGATAAACAATGGAATAATGATAAAATGTACAGTAACTAAGTATCATTGACCTTGCTCAGAATATTGAATACTATGTTGACAACAATATTAGAGCCTTTGTTTGTATCCTAAACCAAGTCCATTAGTAGTATACCTTTCCCGTGACCCTCTTTACCAAAGTGTTTGCTGTGTTTATTTAAAAGAAACTAAATCTAACAAATCTAACAATCCAACATACACAGTTTAAGCTTGTATATTTTTACAGCATTCACAAGAATTTGTGTATTTTTTTAAATGTGAACTGAAAGAAATGCAATTTAACTTTTACATGGATTATTAAATAAAACAAGCTTCAAGTCATTTTATGTTGAGTTATTTTTTCTGACCAGTTAGAGTGCAAAGGGGCTTTAAGGCAGCAGCAAAAATTTGACATAATTTTAAGGGTAAAACTAATCTTATTCAATTTAAAATGATAGTGGGTGTTTATCATAATTCTATATTAGCTTAAGTCATGCCATTACACAAAGCAGATAGCAAATATTACAGCAACAGAATATGTTCCCATATTGCATAACCAGCAGAATTAAAGTCTTGCCCCATGAGAAGTGGACAAAATTTAGTGTGAAATTGAACACAACACTCAAGAACACTAGTTGAGTTTAGTATTGTATCCTATTGTTCACCATGACAGAAGGCGACAGAAAGAAGCTTTTTCCTTTCCAAAATTGTTGAACTCCCACCAACCATTGAAGTAAGTAAGTTTTAAACATATGGAAATGAGGGTACCCTTGGTACCAGGAAATCCACTTAATTAACAAGTCTTTAGAAAGACGCGCTTCAGCAGTGTATCAGCTCTCGGTGCACAGATATCAATGCTGTCTGGGGTAAATTAAAATGAGTTGGGCTCCCAGACTACAGTACACTATATTTCCCTCCAATAAAATATACCTGTACTTTAAATTATTCCTGTAATTTATTCCTTATGTTTTTATAGTGAATCTTTTAGATTTGAAAAATAATATGTTTATCTTAAAATAAATTTTTGTTGACGACGAAGATCAAAAAAAAAGCTGTGTTGAAGTAACTGGTGTCTCTTCATTTGAATGTTAGAGACTACTGAGCATCATTTTATTTGAACGATCACAGCAACACAACTTCGAAATCTGCCCATGTTTCATTAGGAATTCTTTTAGTTTTTGAAATAATTAGAGGACATAAGTGCTAAAGTGTTATCTATCATAAGTCAATACGTTTTAGCTTTCTTTAAAATTAAAGTGAGTCTTTTGACTGCTTTAAGTTACTTACTTTTTAGTTTTTATAAAGAGTTGCATGTTTGTGTGAATTTGGACAAAATCAAATGCCTAGAATTCTTATAGGCTTTCACGCCCATTAACTCTTCCATTGTTCAAAATGATTAATTACACTTTTCAGTGAATGTTGATGCACAATACAATAGAAAATTTGTAATGTTGAATAGTATCACTAGCAGCTGCAGACATTATTAAAGGCACATCAAAATGCCTTATGACTATAGTACACTGTAATTGTTTTGTAAATTCTTGTAGGCCTGTACTACGTGATTCCAAAATATATTTATGAGAAGTAAAAAAAAAGAACACACGAAGGACTTCTTTTCAATATTTATCATACAACACTGTTAATCTCACCTGTGAAAAAATTCATTCTTAAATATTAACTTTTGTATATCTATATATGTAGAAAATCTGGGAAAGAATCTCTTCTTTTTTCTAAAAAAACGACAACAAGCCACGTAAATTAGAGAGTGGGACAATGCGATTATTGGAATGAGATTTCCTATGCCTTTTCAGCTGCACATGGTAAAATGCCGCTGTGCCTCCTAATGGTCGCCCCCTAGTGGACACCCTGCGTCGGCCTGTGAAGTTGTACAAACAGCTGTTCAGCCCTTCCGTAGCTCACCTTTTCTCAAGAAGTCTTCCAGAAGACGTATTCTTTCAGGCAATGTAATATGCCCTGTGAAAACCTGACAAGACTTTTTCTTTTCATAGAACAGCATAACCCGTTTATTGCACTGTAGTTAAAAATGTAAAACATATACTCTAATGATGGTGAATCAGCTGATGCTCATATCATTGTACACATACAACGCGAGTGTTTCACATTCTTTAAAAGAGCTTCTAAATGTGCAACGCAATAGTCTTTTCTTTACATTTATAAAAAGACTATTAAAATGGTTGAAATTTTGAAAAGTGCGATCATGAAATCGCTATGTGTTTTAGGGAAAGCCAGAATAACACATTATTTTTAATAGATGCTTGTTTTTATCAAAGTATTTTCTGTTCTTGCATTTTTTTAAGACGTATTTATTCATGAAGGAGGCTAATGCTTTATTCTAAGAATGCAGAAGTGAAAGCCTACTTAGGGCTCTCAAAAGTCAACTCGCAGAGACTTGGATAAATTCTACAGATAAAGTCACTATGATTCAATATGAGGATTTAGGGGACAAATTAATATATTTTTAGGAAGTTTGTTGCTTTTTAGAGGAAACAATTAGGAAGAGCTGAATCTCCACAGTTACATGCACTGAAAGCAAATGCCAAAGAAACTTTGTCTGACCTGCAGGAAAGAATAACATTGCAATCTCATCTCATGGCAATCCCGAATGAGTTGTGCCCACTCGTGCTGCTTTCTTTAACTCCAGGCAACTTAGAGGCTTTGAAGCATTTCTCTACCTAAGAAACCATTGTCCTTTGTACCTATATAAAATGCCACATAACTTACGGTAGAGTGAATTTATTTTTTCACTCTCCAATTATTTTTAGAATATTTTTAAAATCTTTATTTATTTGACAAGGGTCTCACTATGCAGATCAGGCTCCTAGTGATCCTCCTGTCTCAGCCTCCTCAGCACTTGGATTAGAGGTGTGTGCCACCATGCCTGGTCTCAGAGGCTGGTTTAGCACCCCTGAACATAGTAGCCAGGATCAAACTTGAGTCCTTGTGCTTGCCAGGAAGGTGCTTTATACCACTGAACTATCGCTCTAGCCCTCCCTATCCAATTATAAGATACTAATTGGTACTATAATAACTGGCCAGCTATTTGTACAAAGAATACATTACTAAATTACAAATTCAGAAGTTATGGAAGTTTTTAATCCCATTTTTTGAGTTTACAGACATAAACTTGGATACAAAGTGTCTCAGTTACTCTTTCCTCATTGCTGGGACTAACTACCCAACACCCAAAATGAAGGAAGGAAAGGATTGTTCAGCTCACAGTAACCTGAGATTTCGGTCTATACTCAGATGGCTGCAAGGCAGAATGGACATGGCAGAGAGCAACCTCTCATGGTAGCAGCAAAGAACAAAAAGAAAGAGCAAATGGAGCGCCAGCCAAGTAGCTCATTGGATTAAGGCACCAACAAGCAGGCACAGGGGCCAGCGACTCAATCCTTAGGCCTGCCATGCTGGCCCAGCCCCTGGGCAAGCTGAGATGGTAATTGAGACTGGGTGTGGTGTCATGCACCCCGTAATCCCAGAATCTTGGGAGGCTGTAAACACGCAGATCACTATGAATCCTATTTAGGAGTGAGACCCTGAACATGGTAGAACCTTCCCTAAAACATAGAATTTAAAAAAAAAGAGCAATTGGAGAAGTAGCAACAGTAAGGACAACAGAGAGGAACTCTGTCTCGCTGTTTCTCTTATATTATACTCAGGCTAACTGCCCCAGGCTGGGTATAACACTCACACCCATAATCCCAGATGTACTAAAACCCATAATCCCAGTGGATCGTGAGTTAATCTCAAACTCTAGAAGTTCCTTCCCCATGATTGCATGAAGATTTGGAGGGACAACTAGGCACCATAACACAAAGATATGCTATATTCACTTTTAGTCAATTTTCTGGAGCTTATGAAATTAATTTATCTTCTTTTTAAATGTATTTAGTACAGGGTCTACAAGGCCTCACTACATAGATCAGACTCCTAGCGATCCTCCTGTTTTTCAGCCTCCCCAGCACTGGGATTACAGGTGCATGCCACCATGCCTAGTCTCTTAATTTATTTTCTGAGACTAACTTACATGAGATTCTGAACTTTCTTTGTACCTGCTTCCTCAACATTTGATTAAGCACAATTTCTCTTGTTTTCTTTCATCTGGTAAGAATCATCGTATTTTTCTCATTTTTATCTACAGTATTTGCTATCATCCTCTGAATCAAGAGAAAGGTATAATTCCCTGTTTTAATGTTACTGATACAAATATAATAGCAAAACAGGCCCTGAAAGGTCCAAGGTTCTCTTAGGTACCCCAGTTCACCATCAGAGAAAAGCCCACCCTGTGTCCTCAGTGCGACTCCACTTGCCTGAAAGAAAGAAAGAAAAATAAAAGCTTTTACAGAATGAAACTTCATCCATCAAACCTTTAAACTGAATATTAGATTGGGTCTACTTCTTAAACCTTGGGAAATCGAAATGCAACTATCCTGAAACAAAATGAATTAAATTTGTATGAGTCATCGTGTTCTAATAACGCATGTCAGTGTTTTCAAATCTTAGTAGATTTAAGTATCTCACAGTGATAACATCAGCATGCATACCTTCCAAAGAAGTATTCAGAATTACTGAAATTAGATAAAAAATTAATTACAAGCACTATAAATAATATTACATCCATGTCATAAATACTCACTTATTTAAATATACAACTAATAGAAGGCTGATTTTGGAAAGTTTTATTAAATTACTAGTGTTTACAACTCTGTTAATATAATATCTTTGGAAAACTATCACAGAATACATATGTTATTTTTATGTAAAATCCTATATCGAATTAAGATTTCTAAGTAGAGATTTATCTACTGATGCTATCTGCTAAAGTAAATTGCTATTTTTTACATCGAGTACCACTTTTATTAAGTTAAAATAAATTAGCATTTGCAGTGTTGGATACTGATTTTTATTCTTCTTATGAGAAAGCAAATTGATAAGTCTGTCAATTTTTTTTAAACTCATTTTGTCAGGGCTGCAGGGTTTTTAGACTTTCTTTCTCAAATCACAATAGCTGACTTGTACTGAATACCCTTGTTGTTAGACATTGTCTTTGGACCTTGCTAAGTGTTTTCTTATGCAAAAAGTTTGACAGAGTGGAACCTAGTATGGATTCTGTAATGAAAGTTTCTGGATCAAAGATTCAACTCCACAACTTGGTACCAATCTAACTTTGGGGAAATTACTTAACGTGGCTAAACAGTAACGATATAACCTACTCTGTTCAGTTTATGTGAAAATATATTTCAAAAGTACATTTAAAAACTTTTGATGCCTAGAAAACACTCACTAAATTTCAGTTAGTGTTGACATTTACAACGATCTTGGAATTTATTAGCCTCATTTTACACAGGTAAGAAAATGAAACGAAGTAGTATTAATGGCTTGCCCATACAACTATAAATAAATAGCTAAATTGGAATTTAAATCTTACAACAATTCACCCTCCATATCCATGGGTTCCACATCCATGCTTTTAACTAACCTTAGATGAAAAATTATGTTGTATTGAATATGAAAAAAAAATTAAATCTTACAACTCTTAAAGTTTGTATTCAAATAATGAATTAGACCATCTCATAATTACCCAGAAATGTTAGCTTGGATTTTTCTTCTAGTGTCCATCAGTGTGATCATATTAACAATGGCATAAAACACAAGCATTCAAAATAAAGACAGAATTCTTCAGTTTAATGTTGAGATTAGAGTAAGCAAAGCAAAAGTTTATGACAGCAAACTACCATTTTGTAAGAACAAATGCATTTCCAGAGTTCAGCCCATGGCCACAAAAGAAAGTTCTTTCATAGTATTTTTATTATGTTTCTGCCAAAGATATTTGTTAATCTGTGTAAGAACTCTTAATCTTCCTCCATCTAGAACTCTGTGACCCTTGTGAATCAGTCTTCAGTTACACAGCTGAACTCCCTCCTTTCCTTTACAGTGGCTTCCTTTCCTCTGATTGGCACATGTGGAAGAAATCAGCGCGTTGCGGTTAAGTTGGATCAGGCTGTCGCTCCTATCACTTCACAATGAATACCTTTCAGTGAGGGATAACATTTGCTGGCTGGAACATGTGGCCAAAAAGATTGTGGTTGAATATTTGTATTTGTTTGGGCCTGATTGTTAGCCTTGCAGACACATACTGCTCTCTGGCCAATTTAGTTTTAATTTTCAGGTAGAAAAGAAAGATAAGCTATAAATAACTGAGGTAGGTAGGAGATATATAATGGTAAGATAGATCAAAATCACCTATAAATATCTTTACAAGCCACCATGTTTGAAGATAGTGTCAAAATAGACCTCTGGTACACTTTTATCTCTTCTCTAAAAGCTAAATATCTTAAAATCGTAAATACTTTTTTCATGTTGATTACTTACCCTTCCTTGGTCAGTATTCACCAGTAATTGTTTAATTACTCAGAGTAAGCTTAAGCATTTTCCCAATTTGTGATTAAAGCACTCCTTAAAGCCTCCTTAGAGGGATGGCGTGATAGCTCAGAGGACTAAGAGTCTGCTTATGGGGTTTGGTCCCTGACATCACATGCTACACCAGCCCTGCCCTCCAGGGTACAGAGCAGGCCTCCAAGACCAGACATGGTGGCACACGCCTGTAATCCCAACACTGGGGAGTCTGCAAACAGGAGGATCATGACGAGTCCGAGCTGTGTGGTGAGACCCTGTACCAAGTATATTAAATATAACAACAACTCAAAGGCCTCACTGCAAGTCAAATACTTACCAGTAGAAAAAAATACACTATGCAAAATAAAGATTATATTCCCTGGTGGTCTAGTAAATTCATGTTACCTTATTATAGATGCCAGTTTATACTGTGCAAAGAGTTATAGAAATGAGAAAGTGTTCAGGAGATAGCTAAGGATAACCTAAGACATCAGAGGTCCAGAAATAGGCCAGCTAAGGAGGATTTTTTTTTTTTTTTGAGACATGGTCCCCCTATGTGGCCAGTTTGACCTTGAGTTCATTTTGTATCCTAGACTAGCCTCGAACTCCAAAGGATCCTCCTGCCTCAGCCTCCTGAGTGCTGGGATTATATGCATTGACCATACAACCAGCTATAGGATTTATACCCTGTATCAACTGGAATTTGGAATTTAGAGTTTCCCTGGGAGTTGGACCATTTTTTTTTTTATCAATTTGGATATTTGTACATTAGAGTTGGACTATTTTCTTTTACCAATTTTGGATATTTGTACATTTAGTTTCTATCTCACTTCATTAATTCAAAGTTTCTGTAGATGTTTATTTTCTTCATTTTAAGAAAATTTAACTTCATTTATCTGGAATTTAACTTCATTTATCATCTTAAAATTGTAATACCTTCAGTAATACAAGATTTGTTAGGTGCTATATTTGTAAAGACAAATCTTCACTAGGCAAGTGTCTAACTTGAAATCACAGGTATATAGGATTTACATAAAAATATGGACAGTATAATACATAATGTTTTTTGAATCACAAAATTTCAGTATATTGATGGATTAGCTTATGTAAAATTAATGAAGGTGGGAACAAGAATGCTATTTGAATGATCAGAAAACTTTTTCTCCTACTAGATTTTTTTCCATCATTTTAAATATATAAATTTATTTGAATAAGATAAATCATTTTCCAAAGGGTTAAATAAAATTTTTATATAATTTCTCAAAAGCCTTTAAATTTTGAAAGAACACATTGAGTTAGCTTTCTGCATAATATTGTCTTTTGTATACTTACAGTTTTAAATAAAAAATAAAAACAAGGATAACCATTTAGCCAAAATAACTCCTTTTTAAAATATTGCCAAATGCTATAAGCAGCCTTAACTTGACTAAGTGAACATAGGTCCCTGGTAATGGGATACCAAGCGTCACTGCTTTTCATAGATTAATATAATTTAATTCCCAATCTCTTTATAAGAATCACACACTTCCTTCTTCCTAACTCGGTGAAGAAGCTATCTTTTCTGTATTGTCACAGAAGCTAGATTCCTATGAAATGAGGCAAAGAATTAGATCCTTCATGGAGGCGCGACATGAAACTTGAGCAAGCCAGTTTCCACAAACAGCTAAAGGTCCTCTTTGTGTTTGTTAGCACCACTGTGTCAGCTTTCTTGTGTTGGCAGCTTGAGGCTTTTCCAAGGAAAGCCCCAAAGAAAGTTGTTACCAGCATATATTCTACAGTTCACAGCCTCTCAAAAAGGACACATTAAAACAGTTAGAATCCCTAGGGCAAACGGCGAGATTAAGTAGCCTTCTCCCCTAACAGAAGCCCCAACAGACAAAGCTCAGTATTGTGTATTCAGTACACTATCTTTTTCCAGAACTGAACTTTACCATTGTGTTCAAAGACTCCAGTTTACAAAGTGTTTGGTGAGCTCTGCATAACGCTCCACTGGCACCCCTTTGACAGCCATCTGAGTGTGGGAATTCTGTAAAAGGACGCGATGCCCACCGCATGATCAGCCTATTATATTGATGCAAGAGCAAGATCTTGGCCTGGGGGAGAAGCGTCAGAGAAAGCTGCACCAATGTTCTGCAACAAGCTCCTTTTCCACAAGAATATAAATTAAGGCAAAGAAAGATAGCCCGATCAGGAAAAAAAGAAAGCAATTGTGTAGTTTCAAAACCATATTCCAGAGGAACACATGGTTATTTAATTTGAAAGGAGTGAGGAGTCTTTGGCAAATAATTTCTGGAATTCTGTGAAATTTTCTTTTGCAGAATTTTTCATTGATTCTATTTTTAAAATGTTCTCACATCAGGTCAAACACATTCTTTCTTCTCTCAAATTTAGGTAACGTGAAAAGCTGACTCCTTCTTTGATTCACTGTATCAGAAAATACTCTTGTTTGAAAGTGTAAAACTAAAATATATTCTGAGATAAATTACCAGTTCAAGGGCAATATACTAGAAAGGTTAAGGAACAGAATGAATATTTACCTAGATACAGATTTTTAATTGCTTTAACCAACTGGGAAGAAATGGTATCTACATCGGTCAGAGAATGTTTCATCCCAGGCCCTTTCATGCACCACTTTCAAAACATAAAGCTTGCATGAATTAACAGCATGACCTTTTCTAAAGTTTGCATATTATTCATTCATTTTATTCAAGGGTCAAAGATGTTTTAGTAGGCATTAATGGTAATCACAGTCTACGCAAATGATATTTTTTATTCATCCTGTCTTTTTGCATATTCTTCTTTTTTAAACATCAGTTTAAACTTACAAAATGTAAGGCAAGGTGTTAAATGCAAAGTTATTCTAAAAGGACAAAAGTAGTATTTTAACTAAAAGAAATGAACGTAATTATTCTGGGATATACGTGACATATATTGACATACTATTGTATCATGCCAACTGTGAACGTGTGGTAGAATGTCATACCATGTGAAGCGCTAGACAGTATTTCTAGGGAAAACTTCAAGATCATTGACAGCTTATCAATAGCGTAAGTAGTGAAGTAATAAGGCAAGTAACTAGCTAGTACCACTACTAAAGTTACTTCAGCACTGATTAAGAATTACAAAGCATTTTGGGCAATACATTTTCTGTAAAGAATGAGAATTTGTATAATGGTTTTAATAATACGTTTATAGTACATCAGCAATTAGAAATGAAGCTTCCATTTTTAAATATGGGCTTGTGCTGATCCTGTGACCCTTTTGTGAGTATATCACTAACAACATGAATGTATAGTTTGTTCACATTCTTGTGATAATTTTTCTTTAATACTGTATATATAAAATTTTAAGACACATTATATACCACTAAAAATCATCATCAGCAATATATTTGTTACAGAAGAAAATTTGTCATTTATTTTTATTTTTTTATTTTTTTTTGTCTTTTTGAGACAGGGTCTCACTATGCAGTTCAGGCTGGCCTTAAGCTCACTTTGTAGCTCAGGCTGGTCTCGAACTCACAACAATCCTCCTGCCTCAGCCTCCCAAGTGCTGGGATTACAGGCCTGCGCCACCACGCCCGGCTAGAAAATTTGTCATTTAAAAACCTTCAGATATTCACTTGGGATTTAAGAAACAAACTCCAACTTATAGTTTGAGTCAACTTTTAAACATAGTAAGTGGATTCAGGAGCTTTTATTTTATTTTTTGCAGAACCAGGGATTGAACTCAGGCCCTTGCATTTGCCAGGCAAGCGTTTATTCCACTGAGCTATCTCCCCAGCCCCTCAGGTGCTTTTAAAAATTATCACCTTTATCAATACAGATTTTTGCTTAAAATTACATTTAGATTAACTCAATTTACACTATGGGCTCTTTTTCTATAAAAAGATATTTGCTTAATTTAGCTTTCAGTTTAATTTCATTGGTGACATTTCATTTTACACCAGAGCACAACACTACTGAGGGGATGCAGAACATGTTTCATTCACAATATTCAACTCTTCCAAAAATCCTCAGTGAACATTATTCTCCATTCATCCCACTACAGAAAGAGTAAAAACATTACTTTTCTTTCTTCACAGTAGTTTCTTTCCTTAAAGTACCACCAGGTCAAATCATATTATCCATGTTCCCAACTAAATATTAGTTTGATGCATAGAGTACCCTGCATATACAATGATTCAGTGCATGGATTTATTCAGCGTGTGCATGTATATTTATAAACATGATTATAAGAGCACTTATACCTGTGTTTGGATGACTGAGGTCAATATAGAGAGCCATGTGAAAAGATAGATAATAATGCCAGTTGAGGAAAACATGTTAGCTTGAAACTTGTGTTACAGTTCACATTATACTATTAATTGAATGGCTGATCCTGAATCTAGTTTCCTCGAAAAATAGTTTGCAAGTTAATGACTTCAGGCCTGTTCACAGTCTTAGGGTTGTTTTCAGGACTGAATATGGTGATGCATAGGAAATGCTTTATAAACTGTCTAATACATGGTTTACAAGTATTCTCTATTTTATCTAAAATGATATTTTAACATGGCATTTTCACGACTAATTTGAGTGCCGTGTGCTTGTTCAATTGCCCTACTCTGGAATTTTATGCTTTCTCTTGGAGTACCTCATCACCCTCTGTTGGGTAGAATGTCAGAAATTTGTACTAAAATCTTCTGCTTGTGGTCTGAGTCATTTAAAATATGAAGATTTTGATGATCACTAAAGTCCCTAGAATGAAATATTAAACACAAATGCCCACTGTATCTTTAATTCTACTTAGAGGGTGTGTTATAGCCTCTATAGGGTATCACTTAAATATATTGAAGTCTCACCCTATATCTGAGAATTATTCTTTTATAGGTTCAGTAGCTTCTTGATGTTTTGATTTATTCACTTACATCCATACCAACATTTCAGGTTGTGAAATTGTTTAGCATTAACATTGATACACTTATACAACTGTGTCACCCTACCACACAAGTATGTGACACAAGCCAATGATGACAGACAATCTACTCTTCCTTCAGTTGAGGCCCTTGACTGTGATTTCAGCAAACAGTATCTGGCTTAGGAATAGCATCCAAATCATCGATTCACAGAAGAAGAGCTGTGTTTAGCGGAAGCAGAATGCAGAGACACTGATCAAAGGGCTCAACCTTTCCGTTAGGAGTTGAAAAGCTCCTGTGGTTTATGTTCAGCATGGTGATGGTGGTGGTCACTTCACTGAAGTAAGATGTACAAGGAATCAGCACATTACATACCTTGGCAATATTCGATCTTTACCTATCAATTAAATTTCATAAAATAGGGCTGGGGAGATAACTTGGCAGTCTAAGCACCTGCCTCGCAAGCACAAGGACCCAGGTTTGATTTCCTATACTACATGCCATGCCAGCCCCAGAACGGCAGGCATGCTGAGCCAGCCACCAAGTGTCACATGCCTGTAATCCCAGTGCTGGGGAGACTGACACAGGAGGTAGGATCGCTATGAATCCCACCTGTGTTCTGAGATCTGTACCAAACAAATAAATGAACTGAATTAAAAAATAAATAAATAAAATAAATAAATAAAATGAATGAAGAAAACTAAAAAGAAGTTCACTCCGGACACTGCAATCTGGCCAACACATCGATTCATGTGTGCAATAATTTTTAAGATACCTTTTCAAATTTACTTACAACATCATCTAGTAAGAGTCCTCAGTTTCTTTTTTCTTTCTTTTTCTTTTAGAGCCTCTTTTTAAAATTTATTTATTTATTTATTTATTTTAAATCATTTATTTATTTTGGTATGAGGTCTTGCTATGCAGGTCAGACTCATAGTGATCCTCCTGTCTCAGCCTCGTCAGTGCTGGGATTACAGGCGCGAACCACCACCCCTGGTTTTGGTAGCCTGGCACGACAGACATGTGGTGCCAGGGATTGAACCTTGGTCCCTGCACTTTCCAGGCAGGCACTTAGACCACAGAGCTACCTCCCCAACACCGAGTCCTTCAATTTCTAATCCAACCCTTTGAGGACACAGAAGTCACTGCATTTCACATGCACGCTGTCTAGTTCAGAGTCCTCCGATTGCTTGAATGTTCTTTCCAAAACTCTGCAAGCTCCTCTTCCCTAGAAATTTTACGATTTGGTCTTCATTTTTCTATGTAGCCAAGATCTTTCATGAGGTGCTCTACAAGGGACCAGGGACACAGTTCTTGCCCACTCATTCAATGAGTGCTCTGGCCTACCCTAAAGTACAGAGTGCATGATGACGCTGCACTTCAGATGTCTCTTAAACTTACATTTTTCTAGCTACCGTTTAGCCACTTACCATATTGTACTGTAAATAATCGTGTCCTCCCTCTGACTTAGTAAATATATTACTGAGCTTGATATTCGTAAGGGAATCTTTTCTTATTTTAAAATTCCATTTTTCTATCATGAAAAAAATTGTTTGCATTTATTAGTTTCCATTTATAGCTCTTATACTATATATGGCAAAGATAAACAGTATAAGTAATAAATAGTTATGTAAATATGTAAATAATATTTATGTATGTATGTTTCTGCCTACAGTTATTTGTTTTATTTAGAATTTACGTAGTCCTTCCACAATTGTAAATTGGTTATAAATAGAAACACATTTACTCTCAAAACAACCTTATGAAATTGATGTTATATAATTTTTACAGATAGGAAATTAAGGTACAAAAAAGTTACATTACTGGGGCTGACGAGATAGCCCAGTGGACTAAGGCTCCTGCTTAGGCAAGTTTACCCAAGCTCAGGGACAATTATTCAATCCCTTGCACCACATGCTGCTCCAGCCCTGCCCACAGGGCCGGCTGAGCTGACCCACGTCAAGGTTTAGTAGCACAACCCTGTAATCCCAGCGCTGGGGATGCTGAAAGCAGGAGGATCAAGAGTCCAAGCTGTGTAGGGACAGCCTGCAACAACCAAATATATATTTTTTTATAAAAAGTTACTATACTTAACCAAGTTCACAAAGCTAAGTCTACTAAATTTCAGCTCTGACACCTGGAATTCTGTTTCCAAAGTCTGAGTTCTTAACCTATACACTTTACTTCTTTTTTTTTTTAAATAAAGCACAAAACAAAGGTTTGGAATAGTGTCCGTTGTCCAAATTTCCCTTTCATTTTGATTATTATTGGCCTGTGTTGTTATCATATAGAGGAATGGGGGAAGTGTAAGAGCTTTGGATTTGCTTGAAATGCCACAGCTCCTAGAGAAACACAATGCAGTTAAAGCTACTGTCTCCTGTAACATGATTTTAGACAACATCAGAATTCCTTTGGATTCCACGATTGCCTTTCAGGTAGCTGTAGAATGGCCCTTAGCTGTGACCCACTTCTCCGAGGGCATGCTCACACATGTACTACGCATTTCCGTTTCAAGGGGTCAGTCTCAGCCCATGTTGGCTGTGGCAGCTCACATGTCTATCCAATTACTCTAAGCACCATTACTAGATCCTTCATAGAGAATGGCCTCTGATCTTTCTACTTGAGTGATTTTTATGTATCTCACTGCAAGCTGAAAAATATGAATATTTTATTACTACTTCACTTGTAATCATTTTACCCTGACACTTTCCTGGAATGCAACATGATTGATTTGGAAAAACATGATGCAAGACACATATTAACACAATTAGGGATATTTATTCTCTTTCGGATTTGTGCTTACATATGAAGCCATATGCTGGTGCCGGCACAATATAAGTTACACATCTAGATGAACCCTTGAAAGGTTTTCAGCCCAGCTCTCCAGCATGGTGAGTTGTTGCTGTCTAAGCATTGGACAGGGTATCATGTAGATTCTGGATACAGAGAATGTCACCAAGTATAAAGTTGACACAACACCTTGGTCAAACAAACCCCAAATCAAACATGATAAGAAAACATGTCAATCCAGTGGAACTTCTTTCTTAGATTACCAGCAAATGTTCTAAACATGTTTGAATGGTTCTGCCATATTAGCATTCTTACTTTGTGTCGGATAAAGAAAATGATATTTAGCGAATTTTTTGTTTTTAATTTTAGTACAATTTTGCATAAAATAGAAAGTAGAATGTTGTAACATTTTTGTATTTCTACACTTGAAAAAATATTTGGACTCATATGATTTTTTGCAGTTTCTAGTAGTTAATTAGTAAATAGACAAAACATGTTTTTGTCAGTATCACACATAAAATGTATGTTTTAAACTTGATGAATCACTCTTATAGTGCTAACTGCTTTTCATTCGAAGAGCGTACCATCTTCTCTAATTGTGTATAATTTTTCTTTACCAAAAGTATCAATGTTGACAACTCTTCACTGAAACTAAAGTAAGAGTGGCAGATTGACTTGAAACAATGAAGACTTCCTTTAACTTCAGAGAGCCTGAATTGGAAATCATTCTATGTTTAAGGCAAAAAGATGATAACATTTTTATTATTATTATTGTTATTATTATTATTATTAATTATTATTTTCACAGCTTGATAAATATAAAAATAACTGCTTTTCACTATCCTAAAAGTCAAAAAATCTATATAATCAATTAAAGAACAATCCAACAACATTTGAAAAGAAATTGTTAAATAGGATAACTATGGATCTCTGTGTGGAAGCATTTTCACAGAAATTTTTCATCTATTACAAGCAAAAGGAATATTGACATTAACCCTATGCTCTCATATATCTAGTACCCTGCCATAATAAAGAAAATGTTAGATGCAGGCTAGCACTTATACCTTCCCTTCGTGGATAAAATCATGCACTAGTCAGGAGCATACCATACTCTGTCTTTCTGTCATTATTCAATGATTTATCCTTGCAAAGCATTAAAATCACAAATGTGTTCAGACAGGGTCAGCCTACATAAAGACACTATGTTTTTGAATGCTAAGAACTATATTCTTTGTTCTCTCCTTTATAGAGCTCTCCAGAGAATGACTGAGTGAGCTGAGGTCATATTTTTTTTTTAAATCTACGTTCTGGCTGAATATTGATTACATTCTTTCAGTAGTGTCCGTAATCTCACCCAGTATCAAAGTTTGTGTGCTAGATGAAAGGCTCCCTATGACACTGCCCTAAGGAACAGTCACTGTCTCCAGATAATTGGGAAATATAGCTATAGAGGTTCTGAGGTGGGGGGTTTAAGATTTCATTTATTATTATTCTCGATGGTTCATATATCCATTTAAAGCTCTCCCATGGACTGGAGTCTTAGTAACACTTCTGTCACCCATCCCCTGTGAGCAGTGTGGCCTCAAGCAACTAAGAAATTAAACTCTGGCTCAGGAACAAAGGTTAAGGAAAATAATTCATATCATTTCACTACTATTCTGTACATCGATTGCTGTAACTTTCTTTTTAATCAAATGGTAAACTCTAAAACCATAAATGCTTGTAAGTTTAAACTTACTGTAAAGCCAATTAAATTGTTTTAAATTCAAAACAATATTCAGAGTACCTATTTAGAGTCTGAATGCTCTCTTGCTGCCCAATGGCCCAGTGTCATTACTTAGATGACTACTCTAGCAATATTTCAGCCTCATTATTTTGTCAGTTTTTAATAGACTGTGTCATAATCCAGTCATTTAATTGGCATTCAGTTTTCAGTACAAGTCTTCATTACTCCCCAAGAGTTGCTTGTATTTTGCTGTAGTACATAGATACTTACTAAGCTAACAAATCCATCTAGTAATCCTCTAGGCAGACAGGCAGATTTTTGTTACAGTTATTTCCAATGAAATGCATAAAAACACAAATATTCTTATTATAATAATAACTGTGTCTTCATGGGAGGCAAAATTAAAACAAGCAAAAGTTAGCAACATAGTTCATTTAAATACCAATGGCTGTATGTGTGACTTAATGCCCAGTTCTTGCACTTCTACTGAACTGATTTCACACAGAGATCAGTCCATGAAAATTTTATCCTGTGTCCTAAACAATAATAATTGGAAACTCTAGGCTGTGAAGAATGTTTCACATCCACAGTTCAAATGTTTAAATATTTACGGATACTAGGAAGAAATATAACTGAGTAGTACTGACAACCTAATCATAAAGAATTGGTAGACACTGGCAAACTTGACAGAACATAAACTATCAATTGAAGTAGATGCATCTCAGTTTTGAGCAGTGATCAAAAGGAAGAAAATCAGGATTACCATTTGCAGATGTTATGATTTTTTTATATGCACAACACTCAAATAATATATATATATTACATAATATATATATATTTTTAATGTACTGATTTTTAAATTTGAGTAACAGTGTCATTTTTTAAGGCAGCAGCGTCACACGAATGTGGATGTTGCATCACTGCTTCCCACTGCCCACTAGGGGAAGCTCAATGTGGGAGTTTCCAGGACATGCCTGAAACCCGCACATCTGAGTGTCAGGGTAAGCACTTTGGCGCGAAGTACATCACCGCAGTGGAAGTGAAATGCATGGAGCCAGAAGTAGTCAGAATCTGAGGTGGTCAGATTTACAACTCACGACATTTCTGAAGAAAATTTATATTAACAAAAATATTTAATTCATTTGAAAGCTTACATATTTAAGTTTAGCAAACCCTTCATAGAGGGATTGAGCAAGTCCCTCAGTCTCTTTGGATAGAACCCTTATGATTTTCAGTTGCTGAAATGGATGGAGTGAACAGCCTGAGTAGAACATAAAGATGGAAAAAAGAGAAGTAATTTTGGGAACAGAACTTAACTTCACGTTTGCTACAACAGATTCATTTATTTAAAGACTAAGTGGATTACCCATGTAACATTTCATCAAATAATTACTACAGGAGATCCATTGATTATGTCAGTGTTTCTCTGTTACATACTTCAAAAGCTTTTTTGTACTTCAAAATTACTTAGAGAGTACACCTTGATTATTTACACAATAAAACTAATATTAGCTAATGAGTATGCTAATTATCTTAACCATTTCATAATGTTCATTAGCTTGATTTGACCATTTTATGATGTACATATGTATGAAAACATTAAAAATATATCATAATCAGGTTTAAGTTTTGCCTATTATTTTTAATATATAATAATGTTTTAAGGCTGGGAATATAGCTCAGTGGCATAAGCACCTGTTTGGCAAGCGTCGGGTCCTGAATTGGATCTATGGTCCCCAAAAAAATAAATAAATAAAAGATAATAATGTTTTAATGTCAATGTACGAAAGGCAAACAAGCAAGAATTAGCTTATAACCAGGCAGCTACAGAGTTAAACATAGATGAAAATGATCTGTACATGTTGCACTATGGCAGAATACTTCTCTAGAACTCAGGAAGCTCAGGCTTCGATTCCTAGAACCATAAATAAATACACTAAAAAAATTAGAAAAGATAGAAATTATCGAGGTAGATTTTGTATATCTAAGTAAATATTTCACAGAATAATAAAAACTTTTCTAATTGATAACACCAAAATAGAGCTACTTCAAACAAGTTTAGAGTAAATTCAGGACAGAGAGGTCAAAATATTGGATAGATTTAATTAAAAAATCAGGCAAGAGAAGAAGAAGAAAAAAAACAAAGCACATGGAATATAAAATAAAATGTAATAGGAATAAGATCTTGTGGTAACTAAATATTATGGCTTTATTTTAGGGATTATTCTATTGTGCTGATTATTTCAGTCTCAAATCACTTTGTCAGATCTTTGTTTGCCCATTTTGAAATGGGGGTCCTGGAAAGGTAAGAAACTTGGAGTAAGAGACCACTAAGATGCTGAACTTGGCAGGGACCCAAGTGACCATTTATTGTCCTTCTTAGAGGATGAAAATGGAAACAGTACTTGAATATGAAACACAGGTGGCAAGTAGAAGCTGTAATTTAAAGAAATTTGTTAATGTACAAAGAACGTTGTTCTCAATGGATGAACAGTAGAAAATCACTGCAAGTGTAAACAGCAAGTACTGTGATGCAGAAACTAGAGGAAAGTCGAGGAGGAAAGGTCTCGAAGGCCGCACCAAGCACGTAGCTCTGTGGTAGAGCTCTCGTCCTGATTTGGTCAGTAGCGTAACTAAAGGGCAGGGAAGTCAGGAGAAGATTAAAGAACTGCGTCCCAACCATCGAATGCAATGAATGATAAATAAATTCACAGCATCCTTAAATCATTGTCGATTGACTTGAGAATACTGATTCAGAATCTATGAACCTTCTTTATTTGTATGCAATTGAGTCCTTTCCTTGTACAGTCAGTGACCTGAGGTTCAAACAATTTGAAAAGTTCCACAAAAATTGCTCAGTTTTTAATTGAAATAATCAAACTTTTATTGCAGCTGACCTAACTTCAAATTCAATGCAACTTCATTATCTCACACTCCGCTGATGAAACTAATTTTATCAATAATACCTCTTTTAAATTGTCATGAGACATAGGGTTTAAGTTTTCCCCATGGAAAGTTTACCATGTAGAAAAGTAACACTGTATTATGTCAGTAATTAGATCCTAATTGTGTGAAGAAAGTCTGGGCTTCACATTCACTGAAGAACCTGCTTGCAGCAGAATAACCGACATATCCTTAAAGAAGTATTATACAGTGTTCTGTTCTCTTAAAATTATGATATAAATCTTTGTGACCAGAAAAACTACTTAGTAAAAGAGAGCACTTTCAATTAAAATTAATGTTATTTTCCTGCCTTTTGTACATACTGTGATTCTTTACATGTATAAAAGTATGGTAATTCATGGCAATGAAAACAGAATTATTTTTTCACAGTATCTAGTCAACTCTAGGAGCCTTTTATGTGCTTCCTGGCAATATTAAAGAAATCATAAAAGCTTTATAGATGTTACAGTTCCTCTGCTGCTTACAGGTTTTTTTTTTTTTTTTTATGAAGTCTGAACCCTACCTTTACTGTTTCAGCTACGGAGGGAAGCTTCTCCGGCAGGCATATTCTAGACAAATAATCAGTTATCTACTGTGAATGATTATAGGTTTCTACACATGCCAGGGCTCCCTCTAAAATTGTGTTTCTGCTTTATATCTTCTCAAATAATATTCCTTCAAGTGTGATCTACTATAAGTTTGAAGTGTCTCCCAAGAGCTCATTATGATGGTAAAAAGAACAAAGACAGGATGACAAGTGAGAGACTCCTGCTTGCATCACTCAGATAAAATCAGAACGTATAATAGTTAACCCTAAAAGATTTGTTATATCTAAAAGAATATCTTAGCCATTCTGTTAATAGTTGTATTTGTGTTTTTCAAAGTATCGCAGTGAGGTTGTTCGCACTGTGTGCTCCTTATTAATAGTGTGATTAAAGGCACTGGGCGACACTTCAAATCTAGTCTTACAAAGTAAAATGCAGACACAGAAAAGCAACATAAACCTTTGTATAATTTAATGAAAACCTGTGCAACCCAGGTCAAAAGTGGTGCTACCAGGTTCCTTAGAGCCCTTTCTTGTGTCCTAGAAAGCTAATACCTCCACAGAGTCAAAAAGAATCTTTTTTTTGACTTTCACAGTAATCATTTTCCTGTTTGTCCACATCATTTTGTCATGCAATGTGCATCCCTACACACTTCATCTAAATTGTATTTATTGGCTTTAAGGTTGCACCAAATTATCTTGTTACCCTGATTAAAAACAGTTTCACACATCATCTGAACACTGAGTATCATTCAGTGTGCTCATTTGGGGGCAATTTCATACACATTAATTTTAATTAAATTTATTTTTAATTGAAACACAAAAAAGAAACTGTACATGTCTAAGGGATGCCATGTACTATTCCATAAATAAACAGTGCCTTTTAAGGCTCCAGCGAACCACGAGACACACTTCCATCCATTCCTGTTCCTTGCAAGTAGATGATTAAGGCATTAATTTGGCCTGGAGATTCTCCCAGGTTGCACAGACCAGCATGTCTTTCTGAACTCTGTATTTTATGTAAGTTAGTAGTTGGGTGCCCTGTTTCAAATTATGAGCACTTAGAAAGACTCTAGTTTTGGTAAAAGAAGACAAAAATGTTTCTTTTCATTCTTTATTGATTTTTAACTGCCTAGATTTATTAATTCCTAATAGTACTCAAAATGATAATATTCTAATTTTATATGTTGAAACATACTAACTATAATAATTTTTGAATGAGATGTTTGCCATTGCTTATTATTTGATTCTTGTATAGTTCACATAAGAAAATCAGTGAAGCCAAGCTGGGGAGATGGCTCAGTGAAATAAGCATTTCCCTGGCAAGCACAAGGGCCTGAGTTCAAACCACAGTTCTGCAAAAAAAAAGAAAGAAAAGAAAATCAGTGTATATTTCCTTTTTGTCTGATTTTTTTAAACTTCTGTTAGACATGTTTTTAGTACATAACGTTTACATTCACTTAGGGGGGATTGGGACACGTACATGGCACATTTCAATTATTTTTGTCCTGTTTCCTCTTCCTCTACTTTAATTTTTCCAGAATCAGATTCACTTATTTATTGATTTATCTATTTATTTTTTGTGCAGGGTCTCACTATGAAGCTTGGACTTGTAGTGATTCTCCTGATTTCTGCCTCACTCATGCTGGGTTTTCAGGCGTGGGCCACCATGCCCAACTCCATAGCTGGCTTAGCGCACCCGGGGCAGGGCCAGCACGGCATGAGGTACTAGGGATCGAACCCTGGCCCTTGCTCTTACCTAAGCAAGCACTTAGTCTGTTGAGCTACACCACCATCCCTTCATTTATTTATTTATTTATAACACTTTACAGAGTTCATTACCAGATATATAGATAGATAGATAATAAAACTAATAAACCAAAGAACATATAAAATATATAAGACAATTTTAAATCAAGAAACTCTTTCAGAAGCATTGTCTCTGCGGATTGTAATTCATGTTGCTCTTATTTTTCCTATTTTCTGTCTTTTATAATTGTTATGTATTTCATATGTATTTATTTATTTTCTTTTATTTCTGTATTTTATTTCATAAGATTAGATTGAATGTCCTATGCATTTTAATAACAATCCTAACAAATAGCATGTAATAAGCACTCACTACCATGCTATTAAAAATACAAATACAACTTTTAACAATATATATGTCTATGTATATACACATTTTTCACATAAACAAAATGTATGATATTTAAGTTTTTATGTGTGAGATATTTCACTTAACATATGGTCTCAAGGTCCTTTCAGTTTCCAACAAATGACTCAAATTTATCTTTATTTATGGCACAGTAGTACTCTATTGTGTATAAATACTATATTTTCCTTATTCAATGATCTGTCAGATGAATTTCCAATATTTACCTAATATGAATTCCACTGCCATTAATATGGGTGGGAATGCATGTCTCACTGTGATATGAAGTCTTTAAGTCTTTTGGGAATATACCTAGGAAGGGCATATTGGGTTAAGTGTAATTTCTATGCTTAGTCTTTGGAAGAATCTCCATACTGATTTCCACAGTGGTTGTGTCACAATGAAGAAGTGTTTCTGTTTTCCCACAGATCCTCCAGTATTTGCTATTGGTTGACTTTTTTCCCTTTTTTAATTTATTAGTTATAGGGTTTCATTATGTAGCTTGGACTTGTAGTGATCCTTCTGTTTTCAGCCTCCCAATGCTGGGATTATGAGAGAGTGCCACCATGCCCAGTCTTGGTGACCCACTCAGCACACCTGGGGTTGGTGCTGGGAATTGAACTTTGGTCCCTACACTTGCCTAAACAGATGCTCCTGTGAGCTATCTCACTGGGCCTCTATTG
Source organism: Ctenomys sociabilis (assembly GCA_004027165.1). Lineage (NCBI taxonomy): Eukaryota > Metazoa > Chordata > Mammalia > Rodentia > Ctenomyidae > Ctenomys > Ctenomys sociabilis. The sequence goes on from PVKA01001471.1 coordinate 127,046, forward strand.
TTTGATTTCTTGTTGTATCCATTCTTCTGAAGAGAGATTTAATCTCAGTGTTGTTTTACTTTGAATTTCTCAAATAACCGATGATGCTGAACCTTTTTTTTCATGTATTTTTTTTTTTACTATATTTCATTTGAGAAATGTCAGTGCATTTCAGATGTCTATTTTTTCATTGTATTTTTAATTTTAGGGTGTCTAATTGATTCAGAACCATCCTCAGATGGTAGCCACCTACTTTTCTTAAATAAATATAGATTCATTTAATGGGCATCAGTTCACTATAATGTTGTCCTTATTGAAACTTTAATTGCATCACCTTTGGCCAACAGTGTGTTGAAGTTGGTTTCTGCAGCCTGAAGATATGCCATTGCCATGGTAGATAGTCCATGATTACCTTGTACTCCTTTCTTGTGCTAAGGTATTCTATGACTATCCCATGCCTTTCCTTCCCTAGACCTAGAATCAACCATTGCACCAAGAAACTCTGGTTTCTTTAACAGCAAGTCTTCTTTCAAGACAGCAGCCTGCACGCAGGGTGCTTGTCTGCTGATTGATCTGTGCTTGCCTTTTCAGCAGGTGCAGTCAGGCTGTGGGTTTTACTTGTCAGCTATTTCTCCTCTTACTGAGTATCTTGGTTCTCCATGTAAGGGGAGGACAAAATTAAAACATCGTATAAATGCTCATTCACTTTATCCCATGGTGCACGCACAGGCACACACAGCTGCCCCTCCACCTAATCTCTTAACACAGTATGTATTATGCTCATGCATTTTTATTTATTATTTTTGTCAACATTTCAAAAATGATTCTTTATACCCTGACACTTAGAAGCTTATATCCTAACTCACTAGTCTCCCATGTAGTGACTGAGATCCATGGGACTTGGCAATTGTCTCATGGAGAGAAAGTACCTTCAATTTGGAGTTCTGTGAGTCCCAGGCTTGTCCCTTATGCTCTGACTGACCAGCTTTCTCGGTACATAGGACTTCTTCTGGATCTTCTTTTCCTGTATTGCTTTTTACTCCCTTCACATGTCTCATACTGTTTTACTTATAAGGTGGATGAATAACTTGTGTACTTAGGGAAAACATTAAGACCAACGTTTCTACAGTGTAGTGTCTATTTGAGTGTTGGAGTATAAGAAAAAGCTCATATGATATGGATCTAAGACCAGAAGCTTCATAAAACATTGACTTATACTGAGAATGTTTTAATCCAGGTGGAGTGAATGATTTAGAGAAACATAATTTGATTTTATTTTTACATGGATCATTCTAGATGGTTGTGTGAGTAGATCCCGACAATGTAAAGGACAAGAACAAAATCACAGAGATCTGTGAAATGTGTTGCCTTGGAGATATATACTGATTTAAAATCATGGAGATGAGCAGCAAGGAGTACATTAGACTGAAAAGTGGTCTCCAAGGAAGACAAGATCCACTTACTCTAAAAAAGGGCATTGTCTTAGTTACTCTTCTCTCGTTGCTAGGACAAATACCCAAAACCCAAAATGAAGGAAGGAAAGATTTATTTAGCTCACAGTTACTGGAGGTTTCAGTCCATATTCAGCTGGCTCCAAGGCAGAGGGGCACATGGCAGAGAGTAGCAGTTTATGGTGGTCGAACAGCATCAACAACAAAGAGCAACTGCTACAGAGTCTGTCTCTGTGTCTTATACTATGTGCAGGCTCTCCCCCAGGCTGGGAAAGTACTCACACCTATAATCCTAGAAGTACTCAGAGCAATAATCCCAGCCTTGGATCCACATAATCTCAGAGAATCATGAGTTAATCACTAACTCTAGAAGTCCCCACCCCATGACTACATGAGGCTTTGCAGGGACAACTAGACACGAACCATAACAGGCATAAAAGTAACTGAGAAAAGACTGGCTCTAATTTTACAAACCTGCCTTCGTCAGCTAGGTCACTAATATTTACCTATTTCTACTTAGTAAATAGTCCCACCAGGGCTTCCTTCAACGTACAAATGGCTTACCAAGATCATAGGGTTTCAATTCTTTGTCATTTGAGACTCTGAGGTGACCATAACTTGGATCTAGAATACCATTGAGAATCTTAGAAACAGAGTGAAATTTGTATCCTGAGACAAGGAATTGATCAATTATGTCAAAGACCAAGGAAAGTGATAGTTCAAATTTACCAGATTTAGCAATGTGCAGGTCATTTGTAAACTTAAGTGGAATGATTTATTAAAATAACTGAAGTAAAGAATAAATCAGTGGAAACTCTGGAGTACAGAAAAAGAATAATGAGACAGATGAATAGGAAAGTAAATCTGAGGATAAATAGAAACAAAAGGCATTATCCTTTCAAGATGGAAGCATATTTACATTTTTATTCTGATAAGGATGCAGCTTCCTTTGAGAAAGATAATGGAGAGAGACAGATTACTGCTTGAATTCTGTTAACCAGGGAAGAGGGGAAAGGGAGGAGGGTCAGAATGGCTCTAGAGATCAACAAACGAAAGCCCACAGGTCAAATGTGATGCACTGTTAGCTCTTGGAAGTTGGTACTGAGCTGCACCCATGAGTCCCTGCATTTTCTCTGACTATTATCAAAGTTCAGCCACAAAGTCAAAAAGTTGCAAGACAATCTACAGAGCCCATAACAAATAAATTTTGTGCCATCTAGTCCACTGCAGAAAAACCCACAAGACAAGTGAAGGTCTTTTCCTTGAATAAATTCCTAGAGAATTATCCAGAGTCAGGACAAAAAGCACAGTGAACAGAAAGAGCCCCAGATGACATGGGCTGAGGTAAGTAGCAGTAGATATGTGGAAAGGCTTTGTTCTACTTGAAAGTATTTCCTTACAGTAACACAAATCAAGTCATCAATAGTGTGAAAAGGATGGGTTGACTTGGCGGAGGTGTATAGAGAAGGGTGCAGTTCCTTTATACAGAAGAGGGGGTCTTAGGTAGAATTTTAGGCTGCAGTAGAGTTCTAATAGACTTTATTCAGTCTGATGTGGTGGAACTCACCTGAAATTCCAGTATTCTGGAGACTGAAGCAGGAAGGTCATAAGTTTTAGAATAGCTTAATGAGACTCTGGGTAATTAAGAGAAGAGGAAGAGAGGAAGGGAGGGAAGAAGGGATGGAGGATGGAAGGAAGCAGTGAAGAGAGGGAGGAAGGAAGGGAAGAAGGAGGGATGAATGGATGGAGAGATGAAGGAAGGAGGGAGTTTGGAAGGAAGAGAATGAAAAGGTGACCATACACTCAAAAAAAGAAAATCCAGGCCACAGGTACAGTGAAAGAAAAACAAATTTTAGAAACAAGTCTGTTGCTCCATACTGAGAAAGCTTGCAGAACTCTGGGACAAAAATTCTAGTGTTGGTGAGGAAAATATGTGCATATCTGCCTTTCACTTGGCAGTAGACCCATAATATCTTAGTTCTATTGCATGAAACAATATACTTTTTGTTCCTTCTCATCATCATCTTTCCACAAAGTCCCCTGTGTGGTCAAGATTGTAGAAAGAATGGGTGAGTTGGGGGTGATGCTGAATATTAATTATGTTCCTGGGTATTTAAAAATATGAAGGGCCAGCCAAATAGGTCAGTGGATTGAAGTGCCTCCAAGGAGGTGCAGGGACCAGGGATTCAATCTCTGGGCTTGCCAGACCAGCCCCACCCCATCTCAGGCACACTGAGATGGCAACTGAGACAGGGCGTGGTGGGGTGTGCCTATAAGCCCAGCTCTTGGGAGGCTATAAACAGGAGAATCACTATGAGTCTGCTCTAGCAGTGAGATCCTGAATACCTTTCCCTAAAATACAATATATATATATTGTACTATATATATATATATATATATATATATATATATATATATATATATATATATATATATATATATGAATATAAGGTGTGACTTGTAAGGTGATGCAGTTGTGCTGCTATTAATTCTTTTGGGCTACTACTAGATACTATAATTTATTGCATTTACTGTTAAACAACAAATTACAACAAAAGTTAGTCATGTGAAGTAAGTACTGATCTCACAGATTCTGCCACCCATTAACTTGGGTATGGCTGCAAGGTAAAACCTTAACAACCGGGTGAGACTTACACCCCAGCTTTATCTCTGGACCATGCTTTACTAGCAGAGTCCTGGATCCCATCCTTACTCGAAAGCTACCTCTTAATTTGCTATTTTATCATTTGTCATTGGAAGAGACTGACATTTTTCAAATGTCTTGGCATCTTCTTTCAAACATTTCTCCCTTCCATTTGTTTTGTCTCATATTTTATTATAAGCAGAAAGAAAACTAGGTCGTACCAACACTGCTTAGAAGTCTTAGCTGGATCAGTGGCTGACTGGGCACATTTTCTGCTGTTGCACTACTTCAGGCAAAACAGTGTTTGTACTTTCTGCCCTGTGTGGCATTCTTTTTCCTCATTTGCCAATTGCACGTCCTTGTTTCTTGCTGAGTTCCTCACCAGCAGCACCCTCTGGGTGGATTCCTTCAGTGCAAGGCACTGTGGGAGTTCTTTTCCATGCTCCTACATCTTCTTCCAGCTTCCACTCTCAGCCAGCTTCCAAAGCCACTTCTTCTGTCTTGAATACAGCACTGAAGTCTGTACTATTTATCTAGTGCCACAGACTAAATGACCTCAAAACTATAAAGCATGACAAGTATTCATTAGACCAGAGTTGCTTTGAGTCAGAGATCTGGTCTACCTTATCCGGGTGCCTCTGTTGATGAGACTCTCACAGGTTGTATTTATTAAGCTATCTGAGCCTGATGTCATCTCCAGCCTTGTCTGAAGGGAAATCCCACAGCAAGCTTGCACAAGATCTCACTGACCATTTGGAGGTCAGAGCCTGGCCAGCAAAGGGTTGAAATCCCAGTGTGGCAGCTGATTCCCTTCAGAGCAGCAAGTCAAACACCAGGAGAGGACATTTAAAATAGAAACCAACTTTTTTGAAACCTCAGTTCAAACTTGATAACCCATGGCTTGTACTGTATTTTACTTGTTGAAAAGAAGCCACCAAACTCCTGCCTAAACTGATGAAGAGTTTGCACAATTCACACATACCAAGTGGTGGGACTCCCTGGGGACCATCTGTGACTATCACAGCTATATATATTTGCAATAGAACATGTTGAATTAGAAGCTAGTGAAAGAGACATATCTTTCTCTTTGTCAACATTTAAGAATTCCTCTGGTCAGTTTTAAGACTGTCTAATTGCTATTTGTTTCTCAATAAAATTATTAAAAAAATAAAAATGTGAAAAATCCAAGACACACACACACAAAAATAAAAATTTATCAATGTCAAGAACAAACAGTTTTGTTCCTATTATATTGAGAGAGTTATTTGTATATGTTGGACATGTTTGATTAGTATGAATTTTATCACAAATACCAGTTTATGAGTTTATTTTACTCAAAGCTTTTGCTTTGTTGTTATATTCATAGAGCTCATTGTAGCTTCTCACAAACTGATTTTCTCTACAAATGTATAGAATCAAATTATATTAAACAAGCAAGCAATTTTGAAAGTCTAAGACTTTAAGCCAGTGAGATAGCTCAGTAGTTTAAGCACCTGCCTGGCAAGTGCAAGGATCTGGGTTCTATCCCTGGTACCTTATGCTGTCCTGGATCCCTGACTTGTTGGCCACTGAGTCTGGGCATGGTGGTGTACACCTGTAATCCCAGCACTGGAAAGGCTGAAAACAGGAGGATTACTATGAGTCCAAGCCATGCAGTGAGACCCTATACCAAACAGGTAAATAAATAAATCTTTAAAAAATAAAAAAAAATAAGGGCCGGTGGTATAGCTTAGCTGATTAAGCACTTGCATAGGTAAGCGCAGGGGCTAGGGTTCAATCCCTGGTTCCACATGCCGAGCCAGCCCTGCCTTCAGATGCCCTGAGCCCACGATGGCGTCCGGGCATGGTGGCGCGCAACTGTAATCCCAGCACTAAGAAGGCAGAAAGCAGGAGGATCACTGTGAATGTGAGCTGCACAGTAAGACCCTGTACAAGAAAAAAAAAAAAAACCCTAAAAAATAAAAATAATGAAGTCTAAGAATTTAGATGTGATGGAACAGGCCTGTAATCCCAGCAGTCAGAAGGCTGAGGCGAGAGGGTTACTGCAAACTCAGGGCTAAATTGGGTTAGACCATGAGACAAAGGCCAATTTTAAGTACATAGCAAGACCCTGTATAAGAAAAAAAAAAATTTAAAGTGAAAGAATTTAAGTAACTTTTAATCCAGCATTGTTTATATTTATATTAATCATTCATTTACATTTCATTGTTTCCATTAAATTTTGTGTCTACAACATCTCTGTTCAGACCCTTACTTATAATTGTTAAAGTCTATCCTAAGCCAAGATGTTTAACCTTGAAAATTTTGAGTTAATGAATTTGATGTTTTGAACCTAATGAAAATTGATCATTAGGCTACCACAATTTCATTCTTTTTAAGAAAAATTTCCATGTGTATTTCTTCACTTCTATTTGTACTGAAAATTAATATTTAATTTTTGTCATAGAAATTTAAATTCAGAAAATTTAAGAATTTGTTTCTAATCTCCTTTTGGATTGTTTCATAGTTCTTCTAATCTTCAAATTTTCTTCTTTGTTTTTTTAATCCTGAAATCATTATTTGATTTCTTATTTACTCATAAAACTGCTATTTAGTGACAGCATAATGCATGTGAAATACTGAAAACATTGGGAAATAATTATAATTATATTTCAGATGGAAATGTAATTTATGAATAATAATTTGCCTAGGTTATTCTGGCTACCACACTTTGGCATGGATATTTCTATACTCAGTCTAAGGAAACTGAGAATTATTACCTCAATTAGCAGCAAATAGCTTAGTCCTTTCCTGTTCCATACTTTGTATCCATTCTTCTAGTCTCTGTTTCACAGACAAGCAAGCACTAGAATTGAAACGTGGTAATACAAGTCCTCTTCTCCACCAGCCCACTGCATTTTCAGGGTATTCATATTGTCACAATTTTGGCATGGCTGGCTGATGCCTTATCTCTGAAATGAAAAATCTTATTCTTGAAGAGACCAGATATTTAGTCACGTAGTACATGCTTTAATAAATGTCATTGTTTTATCGTTTTCTATTAAATTTAGTCAGAGAAGTGTCACAGGGAACTAGGATAAATGGAGTAGTTTATCAGAAGTCTTTTTTATATCAATTCATTTCTTTAAGAAAATGGGCCAGGGACATAGCTCAGTGGCATAGTGCCTGCCTGGCAAGTGTGAGGTGGTAAGTTGGGTTCCTGGCACAAAGAAAAACAAAACAAAAGTGGTAATATAGGTGCACATGCTCCTTCCATATTAACCAATAAAAAGTTAAGCTTTCTAAAAATTGATGCTTTATCCCACATGTGATTTCTCAAAGCAGTTCTATAATAATGACATTTGCAGAGTTTTTCAGGGAAGTCATTCTGTAAAATTCCACTGCAAGATGTACCAATTTTGCTGTGTTGCCCAAACACAAAGCATTTGAAAGAAATCATTTCATTATAGATAAAAAAGGAACCCTTGTCTTCAAAATATTACCTTGCATTAAACTTTGGAATTTGTAACCCTGACAAGAGTTCTTTGCTTGCCTAGGTTGGCCGTTGGCCGGTTGCTGTACACATTTCTATACTTAACATTTGTTATCAACTTAGTTTGACAGCTTAAATCTAGCATAATGATGTGGAAATATAAACAAATGTTAAATGCACTTTTGAATTCCAATAAGCTACCCCTGCCCCCGAACTTTTCTTTAAAACCAGTCTTTCATAAGGAATGTAGAATCTGAGTTTTTTTTTTTACTGATATGTCATTATATACAGTAGTCCAACATGATCCACTGTTTAGTTTACCCTAAGCTTAATTGAACTTAGATATGTTTTTTGACCTGAAGATACCTGTTGGTTTTGCAAAGGATGGTTTCAATAAACAGATAGGTCAATTTTCCTAAGGGAATGTTTTAAAAATTAAAAATAGTCATGACGAATATTTTGCTGAATTCATGCACCTACAGTATTTGGATGGCAATGGAATACCCATCTCTGACAAAACTGATGAAAAAAAAAGGTGTTATAAATGAAGGACGATTTTATATCTGTATAAAATAGAATAGGTATATAGCTACTTTCTCTTAATTCAATAAGAAAGATTTATAATAATGGTGTTTGGACGGGATATCATGTCTACATCCTGTGCTATGAATGACTACTACAAAGAAAACAATATGCAACAGATTAATTGTTGTAATGCTCCTACCAAACTGTTTTGAAGCTGTCTCAATGCAATTTCTTTCTCAATAAAATTAATATAATTTTTCTCACTAAAATATAGACTGTCTTTCTAAATCAAGTATAGCTGAATAAAGCTAAAAAAAAAGAACAGACAAAAATTTAAAAAAATAGGCATTATGATCCACACATTCCTCCTATGCTCAAGGAGAACACATTTAAAAATCATAAAAGTTGTACCATTGAGGGATATGGGAATCTTCATTCCGTTGACTTATCTACATCATTTTACGTGATTTGCTTTTCTGTAGTTTGCTCAACTAAATATTCTCAAACTTCCAGTGATCAGTTTCTTGGAAACATTTGATGTTGTGGCAGTGTTTCTTAGTGATAATTTCTTATTGATAATTTGTCAGTGCATTAAGCAATCAATTTGGTTTTTTTATTGTAAAGTGGAACATTAACACAATCTTTGGGTCATTATATATGATAGTTTGAAGAAAAGATGAAAGAAGTATAACAATTACAATTGACAGCTATAATATCAAGGGGCAACAATCAAAGCTGTGGTAAAACACAACTTTATTGTCTGAATTTGTATATAAGATGAAGAGAAAGCCCAGGAAAGGGAGAAAAAATATAAAATTAGCACCAAAATGGAGCTGAGAAAACAATTATTGTGAATTCAGATTTCATTACATAATTTTTATCTCTACGTGTCCTCTCTGTGCATCTAAACTATGGACTGACTTCTCACTTGGGATCATCTAGCACCTAAGTCGCATAGCAGAAATAAGTGATTATCTTAATACATATGTGCCTTGAAGTTTCTATGACACAGTTCTCATTTTGCACATATAGAAACCTTTGACTCAGTAACTCAACTTGTAAAAGAAAAATGTGCCTGGAGGTCATTGAAAAATTCCTTTTAGAAATTTAATATAGTCTTTTGTCACATTCAGAAAGTCAATGGTTCTCCCTTATCAATTATTATATTTGACATTCTATTTATCTGTTTATTTATTTATTGTATTTTAGGGAAGGTTCTTTAGGGTGTTCACTACTAGATCAGACTCATAGTGATTCTCCTGTTTCCAGCTTCCCAAGAACTGGGATTACAGGTGTGTGCCACCACGCCCAGCCTCAATTGCCATCTCAGCGTGCCCCCGGGGCAAGGCTGGCATAGCAGGCCTGGGTATCGAGACCCTGACCCCTGCACCTGCTTGAAGGCAATTTAATTCGCTGAGCTATTTAGTCAGCCCTTGACATTTTAAATAACAGAGAAATGTATTCTCTTCATTCAGCAATCTCAGGAAGTATAAAGAGTAATGGTTTTTACTGCACGCCTCATTATAAGACTGATATTTGTTCTACAATATTTTGGAACCATAGTCAAAGTTTTTTTATCTTTCTGAGCCTTATTTTTTTTTTGCTAAAGTATTTCCTTGTGAAACTGATATATACACTCTACAATATTGTAAATATTACAGTGATACATATATGCAAATATACGTGTGCCTACAGCAATATTACCACAGCTCAAAGTATTGTTGAAGAAATAAATAATATGTGTTTGCTTTCACATCTTGTCTTGTAACTGAGACCAAAGCAATAAAGGTGATTATTAGAGATAACTATCCATTTTTATCAGTTCAGAGTATTATAAGTTCTCAACACTACACCTGTTATCCTCCTAGCATGTCATCAAACAGAGTGGCAGAAAGACAAAATACCTGTATTAAAGTTTTTTCTTGTCAAGATTGTTTATTTGTATCATGGAAAGGAGAACTCAGAGTCACGTTATGTATTCTTCATTTCCATCCTTCTGATAACCTTAACTATGTGAACAAATGTTAAGGTCATCATGGCACTTTCCAAGGCCAGGTCCCATCCAGAGGCTGATGGCATGTGGAAAGAACATTTCTCCAGAGAACATGTCCAAGTTGAAAGCAACCAAACTCTTGTTCATTGAAATCATAATGTGCAAGGCTGCTGAGGTGAGATAACTATAAGGAACCCCATAGATCATCTTAAAGCAGAATTTAGCCAAGCTATACTTAATGTAAGCAAGTAGTAAGAGAAGCTCATAAAAGCAGTTAGAAAACACGACTCTTTGAGAAGCATTCTCATATGAATGATTATGTTGTTTACATTGCAGCTTAATTATGATATGTTTGTATTCTCTACCATCACAATGTTATAAATATTTCAATGATTCATACATACATATACCATTAGAAGTATAAAAAAATAAAAATCATTGTGAAGTATATCTTTTAACATGATACAAATAGACAGGTGAACAGTATTCAATGGGTTGTAGTAAAAGAATGTACGTTCCACATAGGACTAATGATTACTTATGTTACTATTTTAATTTTAAGAAATAAGTAGTAGCTCACAAATATTTACTTCTTTTAAGATTCAGTTGAGATGGTAAACTGGAAAGTCCACAAATCTCAGGCACACAAAGATGAACAAAACACTGAGTCATTCAGGACTTGCCTTTACAAATGAAAACCACAGATGTAGAAATAACAAGCAAAGACTGATAAGAAAGCGAGAGAGAAATATAAATAATGCTGCCTAAGTGAATCTGCAAATAATTATCAGTCTATAAAATCCTGACTTACGCAAGCAGATCCATTCATTCCTACAAAATGAGAATAGTGATGGAAGAAGTGGTATCTAAAGTGGTGTTCTGTGTTCCATGAGCTATTAGGAGAGAAACTGTAAGAATCTCTATCCCCAGCCCAGATATATCCTAAGTGGTACAAAAGAAGGTTTCAGACCTCGATGGGTCAGCCAAGGTGCAGGAGAAACCAGGGGAAGGAAGGGGTTAAGGACTACGCTGAACAGGAAGAGCCTTTGGGCCTATTGTAAAGTCTGGAAAGTTTCTTGTAAGCTGTGAGGAGATATCAGAGTTTAAAGAGATGTTATCAGGTAACTGAGTGATTTGCTGTGAGAATGAGAAAACTGACTCAAATGATCAACAGCTGAGAATTACAGTCTATCACTAGGAAGGCAAAATAAAACTAGAAGCTCGTGTAATTTTAGTGTACTCTATGTTCTCACCAGGGCTACAGAATAATACTCCTATACAACTTCTAACATGCATTAAATATATATGACACACAGAGGACAAAACATGAATTGAAAAGCTATGATATAAGTACAAGCCAATTTACAAAAACTCTGCTCAAATTGGAGATACTACGATCATGAAATCTCCTAAATGAGCAAAGTCAGTGGCAGTTTTGAATGCTTTGTGATCTCAAAGTTTATGCAACAGTCAAGTGTTGTGACTACTGCCTGTAACCCTAACACTCAGGAGGCTGAGGCAGGAGGAACACTGAGAATTCTAAGGCTTACCTGGGCCATGTAGTGAGTTCGAGACTGGCCCCAACTACATAGCTAGACTCAAAAACAAAAACAAAACAAAACTGAAGTTTACACACAAATTTTGACCTCATTTCATCTGCGCATCATTAATATGAGTCTCATCCCTATTTAATAAGGACACCACTAGGCACAAGATTTGCTGAAATTACAGAGAAACAGTGTGGAGAATCCTGATCCTTGCTTTGATGGCCACATTTGCACCTTCTGGTCCAGAGGTACCTTTCTAAGTAAAAATGCTTCAAAAGCCTAGAACAGCAGGAAAATTTGCATTTCTATGGTAGATACCAATCAACCATAGAATGGTGATCATGATGTCATTGATACTTTATTACTTTTATTAGTATGTGCCGTTCATCATGACTACTTTAATTGTGTATATTTGGAATATACGTATGAATTCTTTCTTGTGACTTCTTTACCTCCGTCCACTTCTGTTCACCCTCCAGCTTCTCAGAGATTCCCAACTCAGTTGTCAAACATTTTTCTCCCTATTTCCTTTCATTCATCTTTTATTTTGCTCTTTATTTATCTATACTTCGGATTTCTCATAGGAGACAAACTCATATGAGTAAGCCTGTTTTTGATTCATTTCACTTAACACATGATTTCAAAGAACAGTTGTTTTCCTGTAAATGACTTTTTTTTCATGGAACCAGGGATTGGACTCAGGCCCTTGTGCTTGCCAGGGAAGTGCTTATTCTACTGAGCCATCTCCCCGGCCCCCTGTAAATGACTTATATTTATCCTTTTTGATAGCATAATAGTATTGCATTCCATATAAATACCACACTTTCTGTACCCGTTCACCTGTTGGTACACATCTAGGCTGTTTCCAAGATTTAGCTATTATGAATCAGGCAGACATGTCACAGGTGTACGTGTGTCACTGTGACATTATGTCTTTAATGCTTTTGAGAAGATTCCTGATAAAAGAATAGCTAGTTTGAATGAAATGGATTTCTTCCTTCCTTCCTTCCTTCCTTCCTTCCTTCCTTCCTTCCTTCCTTCCTTTTTTCCTCCCTCCCTCCTTCCCTCTCTCTCTCTCTCTCTTTCATTCATTTTTTTTTAGACATGTCCATACCAAGTTCCACTAACTTGAACTCTTTTTTGTGTAGAACCAGGGATTGAACTCAGGCCCTTCTGCTTGCTAGGGAAGCACTTATTCCACTGAGCCATCTCCCTGGATCCATTTTCTTTTTTCTTAATTATTATTTTCATTGAAGAACAAATAGCAATGAGACAGTTTCAAGACAAATTAACAGGACAGATTCGATAAATTAATACATTGTAAAATGTTTTCGTAATGTTTTGGTGTCATACAAGGTGCACACATGATATTATACTTACAGACATTATTATAGCAGATATCTCTAATCAGTGAATGAAGAGAGTATAGCTATATACTTATCTTATTTTTTATAGCTGAATTATATCACAGATTCAATAATTAATACTTTCTATTTTGTTATCTCCCTAGTGTCTGTCCATAGTACTAGAAGCCAACATAATATCTTGTCCAACCACTATTAGTGCAAATCTTGCTTCTCATAGAATTATACAGAAGCACAGCATATTTATCCTAACTGTACTGTTTATACACACACACCATGATTCTTCCTTTGTATACCCCTTTTTTTTCTGACTGGACCTATCAAAGATGAGCACTCCATTGTCATTAAGCCAATTTAGGTGTCTGACAACACAATCCAACACAGTCCAGCACTCCACAATAATAGTGAGTTATCTGAAGAAGTTGTTGACTATAGCTATTTATAGCTCAACTTATTATTATGGCCCCATATTATATACCTCCTTTTTATACTTTTCTGCTGGATGGTTAAGACCAAGATAGAGCAAGACCTATATAACAAAATATGTAGCTTTTGCTCCTGATGAGGTCAGTGAAGTCCCCTCAGGGTTTATCCTGTAACCCAGTACCTCACTCTGTAGATCCTTTTTTCAGTGTCAGCCATGTGGATGAGCACCCCATTTTTTCTTTCTCATCTGCCCTCCCCAGCTTAGATCCTGAAACTATCCTTGTCTCAAGAACTCTCCTTTTAAGCCCTGTGGAATCTGGCTTGATCCTGAAACTTAATTTAGGGACTCTCTCCCCACGCCCATGCAGGAAGGCAGTCTCTGTGTAGCATTTCTTGCCCTTACTTTCATGCTCTTTGTGTAAACAATAGGGAACTGCCCACATTGGACAACTGTCCAGCCCAACTCTCTGCCCTCTACGTCCAGGGTGTGACCTGTGGTTGCCAGCTGATGGGCCTGCCACCATCCCGCACTTCACCTGAGTTTAGCCCCTCTGCCTAGAGCAACAGCTTTCCCTGGCCTTGGGAGCAGTACAGCACCAGCAGGACATAGAGTCCAGGGTACTTGCGAGGGGAGGGAATGGGACAGGACGTGCCTCTCCAGGGATTCTTGCCATTGAAGCACTAGTTGCTTTCCTCAGGTGGTCAGAGCTTCCAAAGTGCTGCAAGGGACCAGGACAGAACAGGCCAGTGGCAGGCTGTGACCCCCTTTCCAGAATCTAGCTAGTCCTCCTTCAGATTGCTTTTCTATTGCTGAATGTGATTGCCTCCCCTGCTTCATGATACTTGTATCATTTACCAACTCTTCTCTAATTATCTTCAGCCCTCCACCTCCTCTAATCAGCCATTATATATCTTAATGTGAGCTTTTATTAAATATTTAAAATACCGCAGGTAGAAGCATTCACTTTTTCCTAAGAGCAAATGGTTCAGTTTCCTGGGCTGGATCTGGTCAATGATCCTCCTGCCTCAGCCCTCCGAAGAAAGTGGGATTACAGGTGTGGTGCCAGGGTAAGCAAGGACAGCAGTTTTGGAAAGATCTAGTTTGTACCCACATTAGAGATGAGGAAACCGACAGTGAGGTCTACAACTGCCTAGAGTCATGTATTCCTTAGGTAAGTGAACAGAGTTTTAAACACATGTCCATCTCCATCGAAGGCCACAGCTTTTTCTACTGACCAGCCTTTCTACTGACCAGCCTTCTCTCTCTGACAGACTGTACAGTGCTCCCCAAGCTTCTAACTCATGGCAATCTCCAGGCACTCAGGACCGTTATATTCTACAGCTATGTGTTACTTCAACTCCATGGCTAAGTTTCTTTCCTTTTCTTAAGGAACAAAATGTAATTCCCAGGAAACAGTAAAATTGGATGTCCCCCCCCCCCCAAAGAAAAAGGGAAGAACATACATCCATGGGAGATAGCTTGGTGGTCTAAGCCCATGTCCGGGAAACAGTGACCCAAGTTCACTTCCTGGTACCACATGCCCTGCCAGCTCAGGAACCCCGGGTGTGCCGAGGGGGCCACTGAGAATGGGTGTGGTGGTGCACACCTGTAATCCTAGTGCTGGGGAGGCTGAAAGAGAAAGATCACTATGAGCCTGAGCTGTATAGTGAGACCTTATACCGAAACCATAAATAAAATATTAAAGAAAAGAAAAAAGAATGTATGTCCATTGTTGCTCTAAGTGGAGCTCTTTTCTGCATTTTATGAAGTAGACTGTAAAGCCAATTCACCTTAGAAGTGTTTCCACCTTGATTCTCCCAAGTACGCACAGTATGAGACTGAAGTCATTTCCGTGTAGGATTTCTGGGCCACTGTCTGAAAATTATTCATCAGTAGTCATTCTGCTCGGCTTGCAGATCTTGCACACAGCAAGCCTGTCACACCCGGGCTGTCTCTGTTAGTAAGACACATGCTAGCCAACACAGAGGGGTGAGGCAGAGAAGAAGCCGCTTCTTACCCTGGCTGCCACCTGTATTTATTCGGGCCTTAAAGAACACAGTCACTGCAACTCTTTGGGTTTTTTTTTTTTTTTTTTAAATTTATCTAGCACAGGGTCTCACTGCACAGCTCTGACTCATAGTGATCCTCCTGCTTTCAGCCTTCCCAGCGCTGGAATGACAGGCTTGTGCCACCACCCCTGCCCGCATGGCCTGAGGTGCTCTTTACTTGAGCTTTCCCTTCTGAGGCTTTCTTGTAGGCTCTGGCAAGTGTACAATTAGAAATCGGGAGTTGGAGATACAGACTTGGACTCCGGAGCACACGTGAATTTGAGAAAGGCACCAAAGTTCATTTAGCAACCGCCATGGCAGTACTCTTTTAGGGACAGGTTTACCCATCTAGTATTAACATTTTATAAAGAATGACACAATGAGCCTTAATATCAATTCTTGCAGGTATTCAGTGTAGTGAGATAAGAAAAGAAAGACTAACAAGATGCGAGATAATCACCACAAAATCAACAAGTACATTAGTATTTTCTTCAGCTTTTGAGGTGAAACTAGCTCATTGTTTTGAAGCAAGAGTGTATCTGTTTTGCTCTCAACAACTACCCTAATTTGTGTTGCTTGTGACATAGACATATGGCAGTGAGACATTAGTTGTCTGCAAAACTTTAAATTTAAATGAAAGTATCACAAGAAAGAAGCGTACCGTTCTGCCATAGCTTTGGGTCCTGAAATATAAGAAGCCACTCACTAATAATAATAACAATAATAATTAGTAAAATAAGATTTGAAAGAAAAATCTTGTTGGAACAAGAAGAGAGAAAGAAGAGGAGAGAAAAAGAGAAAGAAAACAAGAATATGATAAAGAGGAATTGTTGCAGTTAACCATGTGCTTCCAGATTTTTCATAATTCAGGATACTTGAGTCTTACTAGGCAGGGGCCAAATGTGCCTTTATTTTATTCTTTTTGCATAAATTACGGTATGATAGATGATCATAGAAGCTCTGTGCTTTAACTTACACTCCAACTAGCCATCCTATGATCTCCAATTATTTGGTTAGAAATGTGCTGCCAAATTATTAACAGCTACACAATTTAAAAGACTGCCGTCTACTTATAAGCATTGTCTTAGGTCAGATGAGTTTAAATCTCAGTTGGTGCAGTTTTAAAAACTCTAACTTGTTTACTAATGAAAGAACAATATAGAAGTAATTCAACCTGGTTTGGGGAGATGGCTCAGCAGTCTAAGGCCCTACCTGGCAAGCACAAGGACCCAGGATCCCCAGTACAGCGTCCCTGCACCAAACCGGCCCCTGAAACCAGGCATGGTGAAGCATGCCTGTAATACAAGAGCTGGGAAGGCTAAGACAGGAGAACCTTTACTAGTCCAAGCTGTGTAGTGAGAGCCTGGACCAAATAAATAAAAAGAAATTTAAAAAAGAGAAATAATTGAAGTTAGTATTACTTTTATTTCTTAAAAGCAATATATGAAAAAGCACCACTCTATTTGATTAAAAAATAAAACCTTAGAGGAATATTTAAGTATCACAAGGAATACATGTCTCCACTTTCACAATTATATAACATAGACTTCACCGAACAGTGTTTCTAAGCAAATTCCTTGGTAAATGTATAATTTTGTAAAATGTAGAAATTTTGTAATTTCTTTAATCAATATTTATTCATCCTAATACTAAATAAAGCAATGTAAAGAATAATATACAGTCAGAGTAAATAATGTCATTCCTTCATATGACTGATCATGAGAAACTGTTTAAATGTACAATATCAAAAAAAATTTAAAAATTAAAAAATAATAATAATAAATAAATGTAAAATATCTATATATTCTACATTATGAATTAATTGATTGTATCTAATTAAATCACTTCATTTACTAGTAAGAATGATTCAGGAGATAAATATAAAGTAGAAGACAAAGTTATTGAGATATAAATAAATACAAATGAGCAAGTTATGCCAAGCTCCCATGGAGAAGCCCTTGGTTACCTGCCCAGATTATACAGAATATCCAGATTATTTAAGAAACACAGTAAAAGTTAAGTAAAATAAATTCACAGAACATTAGTTACCTTTGTTTCTAGTGATATTAAAGGACGACACAGTGAAAAAGCTAATGATATCCACCCGACCTTCTGACCTGGTAGAAATTTAGATGTGTCTAAGTTCTTAACACTGCTAAATTTTTGTTTCGTGCACTGGGTTTAACTCTTATTCCCCAGAGACTTTCGGAAAGTTTGTTCCTCTTCCCTTTGGAGCCATTCTCACATGTTGCTTCAGAAACACTTCATCCATTTGTAGGCAGTTTGCTGTGAGAACTCGAGAATCTGCAGCTTCTCTCTTGATGTGCTGCTCTGGAATCTAAAACTTCAATCCCACAGACCTTTTTCATCACAAAAAAGTTTTCACCCCTTTTGTGTTCAAGGTTTCATATTCAGTGTACTGTAATGTGAGCCATACCCCGATTCTGTCCTGGCTAACGCAGTAATTCTTAACAGCTGACTTCAACTTAAAATGCTGGATGTGAGGCACACAGAGGCTTCCTTTCCTTTGGGCCATTACAAAACTCCCAGCCAATGTCATTTTTTTCAGAAGGAAGAAGAAAGGAAACTGGTCATTTTGTTCTACTCCTAATTTTAATAATGCTGGCATATGATCTGATTAATGGTTCAGTCATAAATCTTTTTAAGCTTTTAGTTTTTTCTTTCAAAAAGTGTGTGCATAGTGCTACAGGAGCCTGAGAACTTTGGTTTCTTTAGACAATATTTATAAATATTTGTTTCAAAACCAAAGCATTTCTTTGAGGATGAGACTTACAAGAGATGTTTATCCATTCTGATTCTGTGATGGATTTAAAGCTAACATTTAGCTTTTTCTGAAGTCGAGAAATAGAAGTGTCTAGAATAAAATCTAGAATAGAAGTAGAAAAACCCCTAAACCACCATTCACTCCTGAAAATGGTTGACCAAGGACTCATGGGGATGGAAACACTCTCAGCTTACGCCAGACCACTGGGCTGATAGTAGAAGGAGACAGAGAGCCTGTGGCCCAAGAGTCCAGTTCAAGAACCACATCCCAAGATTTACAAATGTTTCAAAGAAATACACTCCAAGAAATAGAAACCATATGATTTCAATGTACTTTGCAGCTGAGAAACAGGCCCTGTATGTAAAATCTTAGTCAATTTTTTGGAAAAAGAAAAGGAGAAGCTTTGTTTTCAACATGTAACCCAAGTATGCTGTAAAAATTTCAGTGTCATTCATTTCATTGACAAAATAAAGTCTGTATCTTCTGCCATGAATAGTGAAGTTACCCCTGAGACATGTTTTTGAAATAAATGCAATCAGGTAGTAAAGGAGTATATAGCAATAAAATTAAGCCATATAGATCCATCACTGAAGTGTTTTATGTTTCTCGGTCCACCAGCACTGTTATTTTTATTAAACATCTTATACACCATTATATTATTGATTTTTCCTCATTGAGATTTGAGCAGCGCCTAAAGAATACTTATAAAAAGATTAAGCAATGCAAAATAAATCATTTTTTATCATTTCATTCATAGAAAACTCTTTAATTTTAATAAATATATAAACAATATTCTTTCAACCAAATAAAAGTTACTTTTTAAAGATGAGCCACATTAATATATACTAATATAGTAAAGTATTCCATAAATATACAAACAATTATAATGTCATATATAACTTTTGGAAAAGCATAATAATTCTTAGATATCTAAGTTTTGGGATAAAGACTCAAAAGTCTTGAAACACTGTTATATTCAATTAATAAAACTATTTAGGCTTACTTAAAATTAGATTACTTAATGAGATTTACTTAATGAGATTT
>PVKA01001472.1:0-53631 GCA_004027165.1 Ctenomys sociabilis
TTTTTTTTTTTTTTTTTTTTTAATAAAACAATCCAACACAGATCAGCAGTCCACAATAGAAGCAGGTTATCCACTGAAGTTGTTGACTTGAGCCATTCACTGCTCATTATATTAATATGACTTTATATACCTCCATTTTTATACTTTTCTGCTGGATGGTTAAGACCAAGTTAAAGCAAGACCTATATAACAAGAAATGTAACTTTTGTATCAGATAAGGTCAGTCAGGTACCCTCAGGGTTTATCCTGTAACCCTGTACCTCTCTTTGTAGATCCCTTCTCAGTGTCAGTCTTGTGGATGAGTCATGGCCATTGCTTGATCAATTTGCTCTCTGTGGAAGCCTGAGAGAAAGTTTTCTGTCCATGTGACTCTCCTTAGGCACACTAATACATCATCGAGTGCATTCTTCTGTGGCCCCATAATCTCCTTTATTAGAAAATTTGGGGCACAACTGAATTCCATAATGTTACATTACAAATTCTCTTATGTCTTGAGTATTCACTGACCTTGAAAGGCTAGGGCCAAAATGTTGGCTGGCCTTGTAGCCTTTCTTTTTCTCCAATTTTTGATCTGCAAACTTAGGTTGTTAACCCTCCAGAAGAGCAGCTTATTATTACCCTGCAACATATGCAGTTCAGTTTACCCGTACTATTAGTCTAAATATCAGACATCATAGGCATAACATGGAACATGTATTTTCCATCAAGTATTGAGATACTAGACTCTAAGTCCATACAGAATATGAAGAATTTTTTTTAAAAAATAAGAATGAACACTTACATATATTTACGGAGATATTTAGAAATCCATACATACATGGCACAGTAGCATTGTAGCATGACAGTCTTGTGACTTTTTTTTGCCTTATTTTTCATTTACTACCCTTTAAAAAAGGGCAGTATAGTAATAGCTGGTATGTCATGACAAGAAGTACTTTTTTTTTTTTTTTTTTTTGTCTTTTTGAGACAGGGTCTCACTATGCAGTTCAGGCTGGCCTTAAGCTCACTTTGTAGCTCAGGCTGGTCTCGAACTCACAACAATCCTCCTGCCTCAGCCTCCTGAGTGCTGGGATTACAGGCATGCGCCACCATGCCCGGCTAAGAAGTACATTTTTAGAAGACCAGAATGGCAGGCATTTGGAGCGTGACCCTTCTATTACACATTGTTAAATTCAGTGCAGTTGCTTGGTTCACAGGTATCAGCATATATAGTTAGTTGGAGTGAGAATCCTACCCCTTAACTGCTAGTTTCAAAAATCTCCTGATGCTTCTCAGGATCATTGTCTTACCCATCTAGTGTGAATAAGTGAATGGTCTTGCCTCTTATTATTATTTTTAAGTATTTAGTATGGCCTCACTACACAGATTAGACTTGTGATCCTCCTGTTTTCAGCTTCCCAAGCACTGGGATTATAGGCGCCTGCCACCACGCCCAGTCTCAATAGCACCTCAGTGTACCCCAGGGGCGGGGCTGGCATGGCTTGTGGTGTCAGGGATCGAATCTGCCTAAGCAGGCACCTTAGTCCACTGTGCTATCTGACTGGCCCTAGGGTTTTTCCTCTGATATTTGTTTGTCACTAAACTGTAATCTACCTGGAGGAAGGGATCAAATTTATCTTATTCTCAGCTGTATTTTCAACATTTGTCAAAATTGAAAGAATAGCAGAGCTTAGTAAGTATCTATTGGATAAGTGGGTGGGTGGGTGAATGGACAGATGAATCAAAAAAATTAAATAATGAATGAACAAAAGACTAATTGCTAAACTTTGGGAAAGAAGCCCGAAGGAACAAATGTCCTATCTTCCCTCAAGGAAGGACATACTCCTATTAGAAACAGCATGGGTGGCAGGCGGATAGAGCAGATCCCTCCTCTTTGTTTCTCAGGCTCCTGAGGTTTACTGGCAGAACTTTCAAGATATCTGCCTGTTACTCTCCTGCCGTGCACAATCTGAAACTTCGGCTGGCCTTGTTCTCCTGTCTCTTGGTTTCCTGGGTCATTAAGCCACAAATGCCTATGCTCTTGGAAAAATACCATACTTTGCCTGACATTTCAATATGACCATTAGCCTGTAATTTTGTTTTCCTGTAATTTTTCAAAATCTGGGCAATCTTTATGAATTTTCAAAATGTTTTAAAATTACTCTGATAACAGAAAATATTGATACTGTAGATCAAAAAACAATAAAATATTGATGAAAGTGAATGTGGAAAAACATAATAATTACCAGATTTCCCTCAGAGAAAGCTAAAAGGGAAGAGTAGAGTTTCCATATGGAGAGCAGGTGTGCCCCAGAGCAGTTTCTGAAAGTAACCCTGCTGGTGGAGGCCGTCCCTGCTGTCCCAGTGGAGGCCATCCCCACCGCCCGGTGGAGGCCGTCCCTGCTGTCCCAGTGGAGGCTGTCCCTGCCGCCCGGTGGAGGCTGTCCCTGCTATCCCAGTGGAGGCTGTCCCTGCTGCCCAGTGGAGGCTGTCCCTTTTTGCCCGTGGATAGTATTCTGTTCCTCATGGAATTATTTTTTCCAATTCAGGCTTAAGCAGATGTAAAGTTGCACGAGGCTTACATTATATTGCCTTTGAATTTTCTTTTTCTTCTAGTTCTCAAGTTTCCTTTTCAGTTGTGCTCTGTGTTAGCCCTGAGGCTGAGAAAGAGATGGGCCTGGGGTCAGGGCAGGACAGTGTTCCACCACTCCCGTCTCTGGGAGGCCAGTCCAGTCCAGTCCAGTTCAGTTTGTATTTAACAAATGCCTACTGTGCGTTTGGGAGATGAATGCAGGGAAATCTAAGGATCTGATTTAACTAGGACAAGAAGGCACTTGGCAACCTCTCTGAACAAGTATAAACTAATACAGAAATGGTCAAGATAATTAATATTTCTGTCATTTGTAAAATCCCTGTTCATAAATGTTCTAGGTTTTGTGACATTAGCTCTTGGGCAGTGCCATCCTCTCGTCTCAGTGTATGCGTGAACTGAGGCTCAGATAGATGATGCAACTTCTTAGCTGGGAAAAGAAACTGGTGCTGGCACTTGGGCTGAAGCCCGGCTCCCTGTGGTGTCTGCATGATCTGTTCTAGATATAAAGTGCACACTAAACGTGCTAACACTAAAAACTGAAGAACCTGAATGTAAAGAAAAACACATGATTCTATTAATGCGGAAAAACTGCTTTTCCCAAATAGCCAACAAGTCTGATATTTGGATTTATTTTTGTACCTTACTCTTGTCAATTTTGAGGAATCTCTTTCCTCTCCTTCACTTTTTTTTTTTAATTTTAAGGAAGGGTCTACTGGGTGTTCAGGGTCTCATTTCTAGATTAGACTTGTAGTGATCTGCCTGTTTACAGCCTCCCTAGAGCTGGGATTACAGGCATGTGGGGCTGGCATGGCAGGCCCGAGAATCGAACCCTTGGCCCCTGTGCCTGCTTGCAGGCACTTTAATCCACTGAGCTATTTGGCCAGTCCAAAGTAAATGTCAATTTTGCTTGCAATATAGCTCCTCCATGCTCTTTTATGGGCCGCTGAAACACTATTATTATTATTATTGTTGGGGGGTACTGGGGATTGAACTCAGGCCTTTGCACTTGCCAGGCAGGCACTTATGCTGCTGAGCTGTATTCCCAGCCTTCCTTCACTCTTAAGATTAGCTGAAAAAAAAAAAAAAAAAAAAAAAGAGTAGCTGAAAAGTCTGGCTCTTTTCCTTCTTTCTTTCTTTTTCTGTATTTAGGACAGGATCTATAGGCTCTACCTACATCGATCCGACGCCTCCTAAGTGCCCAGTCTCAATCACCATCTCAGCGCACGTACGTGGCCAGCACAGCATGCCGAGGACCGAACCCCGGCCGCCTCGCTCTGCCGAAGCAGGCACTTGTGCCCTCTGAGCTATCAGGCTGGCCCTTCTTTTCTTTTTCTTTGGTGATAGGAGAACTTACTTGGAAAGTCTTTCCTTATGTAACTCACCTTTCTCTAGGAAAGAGGTCAAGAAAACTTCCATCAACATTAGCCAGGTGGCCCTTGAAGGAGAAGGTTTGAAATTGGAGAATATTTGATGGGTTCTGGCCATCGGCCAGAAAACTGTTATGAAAGGCTTCATGTTACCCTTGAGGACTCCAGGCAGAATTCCTCTCCTCTAGCACACTGTCACTCAAGAGGACCCACCAAAACTCTGAAAGTACTCGGAGCCAGCAGGGAAAGAAGGAAGCTTTTCACTCCAAAAAGAATTTACACACTCAGCTCCAAGGCCAGGACACCAGGTCCCAGGACCGGGGCTCCTCGTGGCACTCACCCCCCACGTCTGGACACTCACCTACGCTTGGCAGTGTCAGCGGCTTACAGCCGTGTTCCAGCCATTCCAACCGCAGCACCATTATCAAGTTTCTAGTTCAAATTTATGCCAACATCTGAGAATAGGACCACTAGTGACACTGACTCAGCACCTCTAATGGGCGCTTCTCGAGTGCAGAACTAGGGTGAGCAGAGAAGAAAAAAATGACTTCAAAGTCTTATAGAAGGAATAGAATAATTTTTTAAAAATCATTCATAGAATCACTTGAAATTAAAACATAAGGAACAGAAATAACCAACTATAATATAGAAAAATGGAATCCAGATGTGGAATACAAGGTTCATGGAATGGTTAAAAACATAAGTAAGTTTATTTGGGGGGCCTTAGCATCTTTAAAAAAAAATTTATGGGCAAGGGGAAGGGACAGTCCTCTCTTGCCCTGAATGGAAAACTGGCAGATTGCTGACTTTTTCTTTGATAATCTAACAATCCTTTAAGTGATGCCCACTTTACATAAACAAGACAGTCTAGACTTAGTAATTAGAATGAATCCAGTTCAAAACGGTAAGCAAATACTTCTGTTTTCATTTTAAACTGTCAGTCTAACAGGGCACTCCCCACCCACAACAGAAGGCCTGGGGCAGGTGGCCACTTGCCAGCAGCTTTTTCCCCCTCCTGCCCGAGCCAACTGCCACCTGATCTGCTGGGTAAAAGCGGGAGGAGGCGGTGGCTGAGGGGAAGGGAGGTTCTTTTGTACGCTTGGTCTATATCTGGCTGATAGTAGAAACTGATTTGGTCATTAAACAGGGCTCTTAAAGGTTATCTGGAGATTCTTGTTGTCACAGTACCAATCCAGGATGCTCCCCTAGGCCCATGTGCTGACTGCTTGTGCAGATATGCGGCTCTGGGCAGGAGGCTGGGTCACCCGGGTGCTACTATCACTGCAGGTTACCCCACTGATGGATTCACAACTGGGGTGTGCCCTTATGAGCTACTCCCTGCAAGTCGATCCTTAGTTCCACCACCTCCCAATAATGCCACCAAACTGTGCCAAAAGCCAACAATCGATCCATTAGCAGTGGTCCTTAGGTGACTCCCTCTGGCCCAGACAAGACAGACACAGGTGGTGGCCTGTGATAACCGCTAGATTCTAAGATTCCTGTGTTCATGTCTAGCTTCTGGCTCCTGGGTCCCTTCAGGCTCCTAGATCTGCCTTCTGAATAGATCAAGGCAACCCTGTGCTGTATGCTGCCTCTGTGGCCCGTATGGAGTACAGGGAAATGTACACATTGACTCTAGTGCGTAGGAAAGAGCTAGGGTGGTTCTCTGCTTTATAACTCTCCCTCCTTACACTCTCTTGAGGTCATAAGGTAAAACTGTTCTTCAACATTGACTTTTCACTTAGAAAACTTTTCTTTTTATTGCGTATTTGGTACAGGGTCTCTCTACACAGCTTGGACTCATGGTGATCCTCCTGTATTCAACCTCCCTAGTGCTGGGGTTATACATCTGCATCACCACTCCTGGTCTCTGGGGCTCAGCAAGCCTGGGGGAGGCTGGGTCACCCGGTCCCTGTGCTTGCCTAAGCAGGTGCTTAGTCCTCTGAGCTATCTCGATGACCTGAGAAACCTTTTCTGAGTAACCATTTTTAATTGCAATTGACAATATGCCTATGGCCTCCCACACCTTCACATGAGGACCTAGGTCTCTCCATCTCTGTCTTCCACATACAGCTGAGCACAGCCTGGTAGGTGCCCAGGAAATGTTTGGTGAATGGATGGATCTTATGCAGCCTTTGTTGTGCACTGGATTCTCAAGATGCTTTAAAATAAACTGTATGGAGGGCCGCCCAAATAGTTCAGTGGATTAAAGCACCTGCTGAGGCAGAGGGGCCAGGGTTCGATCCTGGGGTGTATCTGCTGGCCCTGCCCCAGGGCACACTGAGATGGTGATTGAGACTGGGTAATCCCTGGGCTTGGGAGGCTGAAAACAGGATGATCACTGTAAGTCTGATCTAGGTAATGAGACTTTATAGACCCCACAGACCCTGTCCTAAAATATAAATAAATAAATGAATAGCCTGTATGGGCAGCTCATTAATCACTCCTGGGAAGACTCCAGTCAGTCATTGTTACATGGATTACATGCTGATTACTTCCCAGAACTTGCATACCTTAGCCTTTGCCAACCAAGAAATGTGAGAAATGAAACAATAAGTAGGGAAATTCATTCTTTTCAAGGAAGAAGTGGGTTTTTTAAAAATGGAGCCAGGGAGATGGCTCAGTGGAATAAGAGCTTCCCTGGCAAGCGCAAGGGCCTGAGTTCAATCCCCAGTTCTGCCAAAAAAAAAAAAAAAAAAAGGAAGGAGTGGATAAATTCACATTAGCTCTTTCAGGCTTTGGGAAAAGTTGTAAGATGCCAAAATAAGTCTTCAAAGAAAAAAAAAATCATCTAAACCTGTAGGAAGTGTTCATAGTGTTTGAGTAGTGGGTTGGAAAAGCCTGAAATGAACAAATCATAAAGAAAAAAAAAATTAGATTTTAAATATTTAGCAAAAAACGTGTTAAACATAGGTAGTAGATATGAGGACTTTATTACACTATTCTTCCTCACTTTTCTGTACATTTAAATATTTGTGTGATAAAAACATGATTAAAAATTGAATCCTAGAAGAAACCGTATTTTCCCTGGTTTAAAAAATAGGGATGAGGCCAGAGAGATAGCTCCTTGGTCTAAATTCCTGCCTGGCAAGTGCAAGGACCTGGGTCTGATCCCCCATTTGGCATGTGGTTCTTGAGCCCCCCCCCCCAGGCACACCCAAGCCAGCCAGACTGGGCGTGATGGGACACAAGTGTAATCCCAGCTCCAGGGAGGATAAAACAGGAGGATCACTATGAGTGTGAGCTGCATAGCAAGACCCTGCATCAAATACATTACATTAAAATAAATAAATACAATAAAATAAAAAGTAGGGATGGCCACGCATGGTGTCACCTGCCTGTGATCCTAGCACTTGGGAGGCTGAGGCAGGAAGAGCAACATGATTTTTGAGGCTAGCCTCAGCTACATAGTGAGTTTAAGAACAGTCTGAACTACACAGCAAGGCTCAGTCTCAAAAAGAAAAAAAAAAAAACCTATGTAAACTTTTTACCACCCTTTAATTAAACATTCCTAGTCCCTACTAAACCACGAATACAAGCCAGTAGTATAATAGTCATGAAGCTCTTTGTTTAAATTTGGACTACAGACTAAATGCTTTGGAAGCAAGAATTGTGATTGTGGAATTAGACTGAATCAGGATTTATGGAAACAAAAGCATACTAACATCACTTTAGCCAACACTTTTACTTTACAAATGAGAAAATTAGTTAGTACCCAGAGACATGAAAGAAAAGAACTCATCAATATCTGAGCTTGTTTTCTAGTTTCATACGTTTCTACCACCCTGGTTGACACAAGCCATTAAATAAGAGCTGCCAAGACACAGAGCCTGGGCTGGGGTTGGGGTGAGGCTGGGTGGACGCTATGTTCAGGTGCAGACTTACAGTTGCTGGATGCTTTGACTGTGTCATGTTGGCTGTATTCAGGTGGAGAGCTCCTTTTCTACAGTGGATTCTCAGACACTGAGCAATTAAGTCTCGGCCCCACTGGGACTTAATTAAGCTAGATTTAGTAGGATGAAGGCAGTGCAGTAAGTCAATGGGTCAGTCTGTGAGGCTGGTCCTCCACTCTGAGCCAGTGATGGGTGGTACCCATCACTTTATTGAATCTGGAAAAAAGGTGATTTGGCAGGCATGGGCTGGTGGCCTCATGGAGTGTAATTATATTCCTCTTCCAGCCAACTGGGATCCATGGAGGACCAGCAGGAAATACACCTTTGGACTGCCCTGTGAGTCACACAGTTCTAGACACAGGGATGGGCACTTGCAAGGTATGGAATGAAAGGAAGTTAGAATTTCTTTTTTTAAGTGTATTTAGTACAGGTTCTACAGGGTCTCACTACACAAGTTGGACTTGTAGTGATCCCTCTGTTTTCAGCCTCCCCAGAGGTGGGATCACTGGACCACCACGCCCAGTCTCAGTCTGTCTCAGTGGGCCCTGCGGGCAGGGCTGGCACAGCATGCTAGGGATGGAACCCCAGTTCCCGTGCCTGCTTAAGCAGGCACTTTAATCTGCTGAGCTATCTGGCTGGCCGTGAAATAAGTTAGGCCTGGATAAGACATTAACATGGCTCAATTTTTTCTGTGACTTTCTCTGCTGTGGCCAGGAAGGACTTAAATTTTCAAAAATGTATTCCCTCATTTTAGATCAGCATCAACTCAAGAATATCTAATTCCTGTATTCAGAAGTTCAGTGTTCTTTAGGGTGCTAATATAGATTTCTAGTTTTATGCAAGAAGCACAGAATCAAATCGCTACCACAGACTGAATTTGAAAATTCAACTTCCATCAGGAAGCTTCAGAGGATGGGGTGGGGATTTCTAATATTTATATAATCTCAGTGGGATTTCTTCAAATGTTCTCAGGCAAATCTATGAATTAAATAAACAACAGTTAATATGTAATTACAGCTTATACCTACCTTCCAGACCCCTCTCAACCAAAGAGCTGCCTTATATCCTTCAGCCTCACAGCTGCCAATGACCAAAATAGGCTTTAATCCAGAGTCTGTTTTATTTATTTATTTATTTATTGTTTTATTTATGTATTTATTTATTTTGGCGGAACCGGGGATTGAACTCAGGCCCTTGCACTTGCCAGGGAAGTACAGTCTGTTTTTGCAGGCTGAATGTTACTTGCTTTTAAAAATAATTGCAATTCCTTTTCTCTTTTAAAATGGGGATTTCAGCTTCCTTTGAAAACTTAGACGTTCTTACCCTGGTATAGTGGCAGGCGGTGGGGACACATTCCCGCGTGGCAAAATTCTTGGACCTCGGAAACTCGGAGAAGGCTCGCTCTCGAGACGGGTCCAAGCTGTCCGTCTCTCTGAGCACAGGCACTGCCCGCAGCCCCGTTATCTCCACTGTTTCGATAGATCTTGGTTTGTGGAGCAGGTGATGGGGAGAGGACGCCCCACGCCGCTGGCTAACCAGGCAGCCAGTCGGGTCGCAGCGCCTCGGCCGCCTGTGCGCGGCTTCTCGCCTTCCGAGTGCCACCTAGTGCAAGACTCGGAAGTGCCGGCGCCTTGTATTGGAGGTGCGCTACTTGGAAGGGTCGGCATCTCTGCTCGGGAAGAGTTACGGCGAGCACTGACTGACTGTCTTTTTAGCCCTCCACATTTTTAATTCCGCACTTCTCGGTTGGAGATCGTCCTGGCTGTCGATCGCGTGTGCACGACACCCGGGCGGGTTCTGCGGGGCAGAGAATGCCGCTAGCCCCTTCCTGTGCCAAAGGCACGCCTAACGTGTGCTCTGCTGAGCAGGTGGCCCGTGCGGAGCTAAGGCAGCAGCGGTGTCGCCGAAGCGAGTTGGGGACCGCCGGACCCGGAAGCGAGCGCGCAGCCGGGGCCGCGCAGGGCGTCTGCGCGTGCGCACCCGGCTCGCTGCTACTGGCCGGCGCCGGCGTCCCGCCCCCTTGGTCCTTCCGCCGCGAGCGAGCGCGCCCGCTCCGGCTTCCGGCTGCGCTTTGACAGCGGCTCTCCAGACCCCGCTCAGCCCGTGGCTAGGTGAGTGCGGTCCTCTGGGCGTGGAGGCGTGCAGCGAGGCGGGGAGACCGGCGCCCGCGCCCAGTGGCGCTGCCTCCCCGCGCCGGCTCGAGGTCTGCGAGCTCTCGGGCCGAGGTGTCGTCCCGGGTCCGGGGAGGGAGCGGAGGGGCTTGGGCCGAGCCCGGGCTCCTGCGCCGTGGACCGCACGGACCGCGGGCATTCCCGCCGGGAGCCCGGCCGGGACGGCCGCGTGCGGCGGGAGCCGGGTCAGAAAGTGACGCCGCGCGACCTTGCCTTTCGTACCCTTGGCCTCGCCTGGCTGGAGGACGCTGCCCTGAGCCCTGCATCGCAGGTGCGACGGCGCCGGGCGCCCCTGACCGCCCAGGCCCTCCGAGCAGCTGTCTCTTCCGCCGGGATTGTAGCTGAAAAACAAAGAAAAACCCTTTGATGTTTTCTCTAGATCCATGGCGAAAGAAAACGGAGTGAGTAGGGCTGAGGGCGATGTAGCTCGCGGAACAGGTGCCCGTGGGGAAGCACTCTCACAGGCTGCAGCCTGGGGTGAGGTGGACGTAAATCTCCTTGGCTGTTCCTGACTGTGAGGTGCCCTTGTACCCAGGGGCTCCTCCTCACCAGAAGCTTCCGGGCAGCAGGCGAGAGCCGCAGGTCACGCTCACCAGTTCCTGGCCTGGAGGCCAAGCACACCGTGAGGGTCAGTGCAGCATTTAGTGTCTTCAAATTATCAGGCCCAGAAGCTGTTAGCAGAAGCTCCCTGGCCAAGCCCACCATATTACAGGCCTTTCTTTTTTGCCCCATTCCTAGAATGGTCCCTTCCCCTCCCCCACAAAGATGTCTTTCAGGAATTTGAGAGTCTGTATTTATGCATGCACCAAAGAGTATAGTTGACACTTCCGTACACCTAGGTGTTGGGGATTGAACCCACACTATGTATATAGTCTGGGCGTCGGTATGTCTGTGTGTGTGGCCAGCTTGGCCCACCCTGAGAACAGGGCTGGCACATGTGGTGCCGGGTGTCAAACCCTGGTCCCTGTGCAAGCCTGAGTTAGACCTCTGAGCTCTCACTCGCCCCCATACGTATTTTAAATAGATACAGATGGCTACTGATTAGCAGAAAGTTTGTAGCGTTTATGTCATAAAATGTACAGTTATCCTATTACAACAAGCAACATTTTATGTTACAGAATTACTAATAATTTTTAGATTTTCCTTTATTAGTCATATGTATGACATGCTTACTATGTACTGAAAGTTTTTAATTTATTAGAATTTAAAATAATGCATTTTCACTGGTTCAACAACTATTGAGGACCTATCCTGTGGAAGGCACTATCAAAAAAGTCTACTAAAGTACTACTAGGAACTTATATTTTAGTAGGAATATGGGTTCCTAAGAGCTAAAGCGTTGGTACTGCATATTTTCTCCACAGTTTATTTATAGTTTTTGTGAGACAGAGTCTCATTATATAGTTCAGACTGCCCTCAAACTCATAGGGGTCTTCTTGCCTCGGCCTGCCAAATGCTGAGATTATAGGTGTGGACACCATGTTCTCCGCTCTTCCTACAGCGTGTTTTGTTTTGTTTATGTATTTGGCACAGGGTCCCCACTATGCAGCTCATACTCATAGTGATCCTCCTGTTTTCAGCCTCCCCGGAGTTGGGCAAATGCCACCACCCCCGGTTTCTGTGGGGTGGTATGGGGAATTGAACCTGGGTCGGTGAGCTTGCCTAGGCAGGTGCTTAGTCCACTGAGCTATCTCACCGGCTCTCTCTACAGTGTTTGATAAGTTTTTTTTCACAGAAATTAGCCATTTACTAGATATGCTATTAAATGTTCCCTCTAACATCTTGTATAGTCAGCATTTTTAACATAGCTCAATTCAAGTATATTGCATTGCAGCATCTTGTTTCATCCTAGAACTCAACCACATTGTAATTTAAACATATTTACCCAAATCTATTTCTCAGATTTCATGAAATGCCAATTTTTAACATTCTAAATTCATTTTTAAGCCAGTCATAGTGTCAGACATCTGTAATCCCAGCACTTGAGAAATAGAGACAGGAGGATGGCTGTGAGTTCAAGGCCAGACTTAATTATATAGCAAGACTGTCCCAAAAATCAAACAAAACAATTTTATTTTAAATCTGCTTACTTTCCTAAAACTGAAAGCATTTTTTTCTTTTTTTTTTGGTGGCCCGCTTAGCCCACCCTGGGGGTGGGACTGGTGTGGCATGTGGTACCAGGCATTGAACTTGGCTAAGCTTGCCTAAGCAGGCACTTTAGACTGCTGAGCTATCTCGCCAGCCCCTGAAAGCATTTCTTGGTATGAACTTCCATTTGTTTTTGTTTTTCTTTAAGCAGATGACTCTATAATAGTTACACTTTTGCTTTCTTCCTTTGTTTGAGATATTATCTCAAATATATCCTCTTTTTCTCTGAAAATATTTGAACATTGAAATGATAAGATACCTTATCATTAAGATAGGTGTATTTGTTTCATAATTTTTCTCTCTTTTCACAGATAACAATCACTACCATACCTTTTACTTAGCCAACCAGTATTTGTTAATTACCTGTATTTATATAACAAAAGAGCAGAGAATTGGGGTTGGGGACATCAGTGGAGTAAGTGCTTGCCTGGCAAACACAAGGTCCTGAGTTCAATCCTTGGTACCACCAAAAAAAAAAAAAAGTAAAGATCTTCCCTTCCAGTTGGTTACAGTTTTTTTTTCTCCGATATTTTGGGGACGGGTCTGCAGGGTGTTTAGGGTCTCACTACTAGGTTGGACTCATAGTCATCCTCTTGTTTACAGCGTCCCAAGAGCTGGGATTATAGGTGTGCACTACCACCCTGAGTCTCAATTGTGGTGAGCTATTTGGCTGGTCCTTGGTTACAGTTTAGGTAGAGGAATATGTGTATACATAACTACTGTAAGGCAAATATAATAGCCTAAAGGTGAGCCTTATAAAAAATAACAAAAATTCAGGGGGGGAAGAGTGCTTGAGTGCTACCTTCAGCCTTCAAAAGGCTCCTCTTTCTTTCTCTCTCTCTCTCTCTCTCTCTCTCTCTCTCTCTCTCTCTCTCTCTCTCTGTCTCTCTCTCTCTCTCTCTTTCTTTCCAGAACCAGGGATTGAACTCAGGCCCTTGTGCTTACCAGGGAAGCACTTGTTCCACTGAACCATCTCCCTGGCCCCAAATTCCTGTTTCTTAACTAGTCTTGTAAACCACACAGAGCTTCATGGATGTCTTAATTCCATACTTTGTGTATTTTGTTTTTTTTTTTTTTTAATATGTTGCACATTGTAAATTATTTACAAACTTAAATGAATATAATAATAAAAATTGTCCAAGATAAAAATGAATTTATGGATCAGTCATATAATAGTTCACTCTGTGCCAAAATCAAGAAACTTATATTCATATAATTGAAATTCTCAAAGTAGAAAGGGGTAGGCAATAAATATTTAAAGGTTTAAAATTTAGTTGAAATTTTGAATTTAGTTGAAATTATAGCACCACATTTCCAAGAAAAATGAACCTTTTTCACAAGAAATTTGAATAAAATCATACCAAGACACACAAATATGAAATTGTCCAAAACTAATTGTAAAGAAAAAAATCATTAAAGCATATACATAAAAAATATTTCCTATGAGCAACTACACAGAAGATAGTAATGTATAATAGAAGGGTCATGCTTGGAATGTCTGTCATTCTGGTCTTTTAAGTACATACTTCTTGTCATGACATACCAAGTATTACTATACTGTTTTTAAAAGTTTTTTTACAAAATGGTAATAAATGAAAAATAAGACACAAGAGAAAAAAGTCACAGGACAGTCCTGCTACAATGCTGTATATGGATTGATTTTTAAATTTCTGTGTAAATATATGTAAGTATTCATTCCTATTTATTTATTTATTTATTTATTTTGAGGAACTGGGGATTGAACTCAGGCCCTTGCACTTGCCAGGCAAGCACTTCCTCTACTGAGCCATCTCCCTGGCCCCTCATTCCTATTTTTTTTTTTTTTAATTTTCTTCATATTCTGTAAGGACTTAAAGTTTAATATCCCAATACTTGATGGAAAATACCTATTCCATGTTATGCCTACGATGTCTGATATTTAGACAGATAGTGAAGGTAAACTGAACTGCATATATTGCAAAGTAATAATCAGCTTCTCTTCTGGAGGGTTAACAACCGAAATTTTCAGATCAAAAATTGGAGAAAAGGAAGGGCTGCAAGGCCAGCCAACATTTGGCCCTAGCCTTTCAAGATCAGTGAAGACTCAGGCAATAGGAGAACTTGTACTGTAACATCATGTAACTCAGTTGTGGCCTAAATTTTCTGATTAAGGAGATTATGGAACCACAGTGGAATGTGATCGATGATGTATAGTGTGCCTAAGGAGAGTCACAGGGAGAGAAAACTTTCTCTCAGGCTTCCACAGTGAGCAAATCGATCAAGCAATGGCCATGA
Organism: Ctenomys sociabilis; assembly: GCA_004027165.1. Lineage (NCBI taxonomy): Eukaryota > Metazoa > Chordata > Mammalia > Rodentia > Ctenomyidae > Ctenomys > Ctenomys sociabilis. The sequence goes on from PVKA01001472.1 coordinate 14,426, forward strand.
CTCATCTACATGGCTGACACAAGGGATCTACAAAGTGCAGTACAGGGTTTCAGGACAAGTCCTGAGGGGATTTGACTGACCTTATCTGATACAAAAGTTACATTTCTTGCTATATAGGTCTTGCTTTATCTTGGTCTTAACCATCCAGCAGAAAAGTATAAAAATGAGGTATATAAAGAAAAGCCATATTAATATGCTGAGCTGTGAAGGGCTCAAGTCAACAACTTCTATGAACAACCCACTACCATTGTGGACTGCTGGACTGTGTTGGAGTGTTTTGATGAATTCATGTACCTATAGTATTTAGATGCCAATGGAATACCCATCTCTGACAGGACTAAACAAAAAAAGGGGCTACAAAGGAAGGACCATTTTGTGTCTGTATAAACAAAATAGGATAGATATACAGTTACTTTCACTTAACTCATTGAGAAGATTTATACTAACAGTGGACAGGATATCCTGTCTGCTTCTTATATTATGGATAACCACTAAGAAGATAACAATGTACATTGTATTATTGAAACTGTCCTATTAGTCAGCTTTGAAACTATGATAGATATTTGTTTCTCAATAAAAAAAAATTTTTTTTTAAATGGAAGGAAAAAAATTTTAAGAAAAAGAATATAAGAAAAGGGGGCAACCTGCTCAGGTCCCCCTTCTGTCCCTCTCCAACAGAAGATTTTCTATCCAATAAAGTTTCTTCCTCAGCCTCTATTTGTTCCTAAAATTCACTCTTCAGTTTTAGAGAACACGAACTCATCCAGGTCAGGTTGGGAATTTCAATATCCCATATCATTTTGGAGGTCATCCACTGAGATCATTGGACGGAGGTATGAGTTTGCTTTTCTTTCACAAATTCTGAATTGGGACTTGCTTAGGTAACAGACCTCTGTTTCAAATGTTTATATGTCTTTGCCCATTGCTATGGTTGTTCTTGAACTTAATCAATTTTACCTGAGCAATGGTGCTTGTAATCCCATTGGTTGACGATAGTTTTGTCCCACCTCTTGACCACCTAAGTGAGTTCCTTAGCCTCACATGATTTTGCCCTATAAGAATAACCTGAAAGAGAAAGTCCAGGGGCAACCCGTTCGGGTCCTCCTTCTGTCCCTCTCCAACAGAAGCTTTTCTATCCAATAAAGTTTCTTCCTCAAAAAAGAAAAGTGTATTTGCTCTTGAACTGGAAAAAAGTGTTAGCTATGGAAGAACAAAATTAAATAGCATCTTATTTCACATTAAGAAGAAAGAAAAAAAAGAGCAAGTTTGCAAGAAACTAGACTAATTGATTCAAAGGACTGAAAGAAAAAATCTGTCCTCATTGAATTTTATTCTTAGCAAACATATCTTTGAAAACTAAAAGTAAAATATTTGCCAGTTATACAAACTCAGAATATTTTAATATCTCCAGATGTAGCACATAGAAAATAACAAAGAGCATAATACAGAAGGCAAGAGAAGTTTCTGTATGGTCCTGGATAAAGAATGAAGAGCTCTCAAAATGGTGGTTATGCAGGACTGTGTAAGATGTATTAGATGAACCCATTTAAAAGGTCATTGAAGATTTCTACAAAACAGTATCAATCTTATGTCGGGTTATGCGCATATGTTTTTGTGTGTGTGTGTATGAAAGACAAGGAAGAAGCAATATAAAGTCAATGGAAATATACTTTTTACAGTTTCTAATACTAGGAGAAAATATCATACCATGTCTTATAAGTAGATTGTAAGTCAAAGATACAGTATAAATCTTAAAACGAAAAATTAAGATTAAACAGTATTCAGAAAATTAAATATTTCAAAACACTTTAAGAAAAAGTTTTCATGATAGTAAAAAATTACTAAGAATAAAACATAATAAAAAGTACTGGAATGGCAAATATATGACTAGCACTTCTAATAGTGTGGGGATAGGATATTGCACAAAGTTCTAGTATGTGATCAATGTGGACAGTGTCCATGACACCTACTGGCGGCCAGTTGTCACTTGTGGGACTGGGCTGCTGCTATTTCCTTGATGTCCACCACGTAGACCTGGACAGAATCAGGAGAGTAGAGTATGCTGATGGTTAGTTCCATACTTTGCAGGAAAATGTTACAGTAGCCTGGAGCCTAGAAACTGTCATGAACTAGCTTCTTGTTATAGAAGTGGAGCGAGTCACTGATTTCCTGGACACCTGCTTTTAGTATCAGAAGGCCTCAGAGAACTCTTGAGCCGAAGGATGGTTGCCCAGTGCCACGGCGCACACCTAAAGCTTCTTTGTTTCAGGCAGCTGGGAGCATGTAAGCGTACTCTGAGCCCCGATGAGCTCCAGCATGTGGTATATTATGCAGAGCATTCAGAGCAAGTACTCTCTCTCAGAACGCTTGATCCGAACCATCGCTGCCATCCGCTCCTTCCCTCATGACAACGTGGAGGACCTCATCAGAGGGGTGAGTGTGCTGCGCCCTGTGGACGGGGTGGGGAATTGCTGGCGAAGCTTGGCCAAGTTCAGGCTCGCAGCTTGCGCTTAGCACAGGGTCCCGGTCTTTACAGTCTTCTTGCATGTGTTAGCTGAGCCATTAAAATCTATTTTCCCCTACATTTTGCTTTGCTTGCTTTCTCCCCTTCACTTTGTGTGCCTTATAGTTTTCCTCTGAAAATATGTTCTAGAGAGCCTTAGTCTCATGTTCTTTGTAAAGCCGCTCTCTGGATGTGGTGCACATGGAAGCTCAAAGTCACTAAGCGCAAAGTCTTTGCATACCTCACTGGAGGGGGGGTTAAGCAAAACCAAGGCGCTTTTCAGAGCTCATGAGCTGGGCTCCATGCCTGGGTGTGGTCACTACATGGAGAGAGTTCACTTTCCTTCTGTGTTACAATAGCTGCCAGTTTTGGTTGGTGGAGAACACTGAAGATGAGGACACTTCGCCTGGTGTTTGGCCACTACTACGTGACTAGCATCTTAGAATACCCTATTCTCTGATACCCTATTCTATGTTCCTGTTGAAGAAAAGTCATGGATACTCTTTTTCCAGTAGGCAGCATAACCGCCTTTAATGACCTTAGGGTCCCGGTTAGTAGTGCTGAGCGCTGTAGCTGCCACAGAGCCCGTGGCTGGCTTCAGGAGGAGCATGCAGGGTGAGCTTGTTCTCAGTAAAAGTGGGATTGAGAGATTCAGCGTGGTGACACGTGGCACTCTAGTTCTAGTTCTGCTGCTGAGTCACAGTGGCTTAGGTCTGCCTGGTGTCTCCCTCTATTTCCTGGTGGAAATACAAGCACCTGATTTGGAATAGGTGACAGAGAGTGAGACCCATCCATGACCGGGGTGAACTAACGCTAAGTGCTCCCTGCTGGTGGAGACTGTCAGATGATCCAGTGTCCATGCAAGAAGAGCATGCATGCCAGCTCTGCCCATCTGACACACTCACGACTCTTCTAGAGCGTGTGGTGGCACAGGACGTAGATCACTGGCCCGGCCTTTCCGTTTGGCGGCAAAGTTCTCGCGGCTTTTACACGAGCATTACGTCCTTGGTGACATCCAGGTGACCGTCTGGCATGCTGATTTTTGGAGAAATTTAATAACTTGTTCGAAGGGACTGATGATTCCTTTCCTTTTTCCTCAGTGTATTTCTCTGGCTTAGACAATGGCATTAAATTATTATTAAAAATGGAAACCAGGAAACAGTACTCTTGCAACCTAGTCAAGGTCGGGACTCCTCCCCCAGGTCCGAGTCTGCCTTGGGGTGAGCCAGAGCTGAGCGCGCTGACTGTGGTGTCCTTCCTCCTCAGGGAGCGGATGTGAACTGCACCCACGGCACCCTGAAGCCCCTGCACTGTGCCTGCATGGTGTCAGATGCCGACTGCGTGGAGCTGCTCCTGGAGAAAGGAGCTGAGGTAATGTTCTCAACGCGGTCACACTAGCAGTCCATGGAAATCTGAGCTTTGGATTTTCTTAGAAGTTCTCTTTGCACTTCCAGTCTGACCTTCCTATTGGCATAGGTTTGCTGGCATGGTTGTACATGCATGTGATCCCAGCACTCAGGAAGCTGAGGCAGGAGGATTGCTGCAAGTTCTAGGTGAGGCTGGGCTACACAGGGAATTCAGGGGCATACTGCACTGCATAGCGAGACCCTCTCTGAATACCAACACCAATAAATTGACATAGCTGATATGAAAGGGAAAATGTCATGGTAAATCCACAGTCTACTCCTGAGGATTTCATTCCTCTTTCTTTCTTCTCTCTGTTCTGTCCATGGCTCCAAGAAGGCTGATAGTGATATCTTTCATTGATTGCAAAGCACTTGGAGCACAACGTGCAGTAATTGCCAGGCAAATGAATAAAGCAGCAGTTTTGAATGTTTATGAGCAGCCTCAGAGGCACGTGTGCTGGCGCGCCAAGTGACCCGGACGTGCCGCAGGGCTGGTGTGCAGTTCCAGCTGAGGGCCAGGCCCTGCTACCCTCCTCTCCTCTCTCACGGCCATGCTGCTCTGTCCTTGTTCTGTGAGGCCAGTGGGGCGTGAACCTGAAGTGACAATGGATTATACCTTCAAATGATTAGAACCAGTGTTAAAAGTGAACATATTGGGGGAGGGAGAGATTTAGCCAAATAAAAATTGAAGTCACTTAAATGGTTCAGGTTGGGTGTTTTTGTATTTTAGGGAAGTGGATGTGAACTGGGTGTTCAGGGTCTCACTACTCGATCGGACTTGTAGTGATCCTCCTGTTTACAGCCTCCTGAGAGCTGGGATTACAGGCACGTACCACCAGGCCCAGTCTCAATTCAGTCTCAGTACATCCCGGGGGCAGGGCCCACCTGGCAGGCCCGGGGATTGAACCCCTGGCCCCTGCGCCTGCTTGCAGGTGCCTTAATCTGCTGAGCTATTTGTCCGGCACTTAAATGGTTCAGTTTGGCTGCTTTGCATGTTATGGGAGCAGATGATATGCTGGTACACGCTGGGGACCCGAAATGAGGATTACAGGGACACCTACTGGGCACACTGGCCACTTGTCCCTCTGCGCGCCTGCAGCATGGTTTGGCCAAGGGCCAGCTGAACACTTCACATGTGGTTAAAGGGCACAGCACAGCGCACAGGCAGGGAGCTTTGCCCTCATTCTTCATTTTGGTTACCATTAAGGATAGGATGCGATGTCAGGAAAGAAAGTAACAGACAAACTCTCAGCTCCTGTAGCACTCCCCAGTGAAGACTCTCAGAGCAGTTTCAAGGCTTGCACTTGGTCATTTCCTCCTTGACCCCTTGCTCTGGAGAGATTCTAGTGAGAACAGGGGTGAGTGACATTTCAGCCCCCCGCGCAGCGCAGACCCGCTGTCCGTGCGCAGGGCTGTGTCAGCGTCCCGAGTCGGGCGTTCCGCTCCCAGTGGCTGCATCTGGTCGCCAGGACCCCTGCGGTTGCCTTGGGCCTGCCCAGAGCTGTGCATAGCTGAAGTTTCTTGTGCACCGCTGCCTTCCTCTGTGGCTTTGCTACTGTTAATCTAGTTCCTTCTCTCCTCCAGGTGAATGCCCTGGATGGTTACAACCGGACAGCCCTCCACTATGCAGCAGAGAAGGACGAGGCTTGTGTGGAGGTGCTGCTGGAGTACGGGGCGAACCCCAATGCACTGGACGGCAACAGAGATACCCCCCTTCACTGGGCCGCCTTCAAGAACAACGCTGAGTGTGTGCGGGTCCTGCTGGAGAGCGGGGCCACTGCCAACGCCCTGGATTACAACAACGACACGCCGCTCAGCTGGGCTGCCATGAAGGGCAACCTTGAGAGTGTCAGCATCCTGCTTGACTATGGCGCTGAGGTCAGAGTCATCAACCTGAAAGGCCAGACACCCATCTCCCGCCTGGTGGCTCTGCTGGTCAGGGGACTCGGGACTGAGAAAGAGGATTCCTGCTTTGAGCTTCTGCACAGAGCGGTGGGACACTTTGAATTAAGGAAAAATGGCACCATGCCACGTGAGGTGGCCAAGGACCAGCAGCTGTGCGAAAAGCTGACTGTGCTGTGCTCAGCCCCGGGAAGCCTCAAAACTCTTTCCCGCTATGCCGTGCGCCGCAGCCTGGGACTCCAGTACCTGCCGGATGCAGTGAAAGGCCTTCCGCTGCCGGCTTCCTTGAAGGAGTATCTGTTACTTATAGAATAGCAGCGTGCAGCAATTCTGGGGGAGGCCTGCGTGGCAGTGCCGTCCTTTTGCATGGAAAACAGAAAAGCGTCTGTTCCGGTGGCGTGATTCACAGGCTTCAAGGCAGTGCATCACAGCGGTACCTTCACCCTGCCTCCCTCCCTATACCAGGCAACCAAACCAAAATCCCTCACCTCTGTGTGCTCTTTATTGCATACTTGGCTTTGTTTAGCTTGCACTCTGAGGAAGAGGTCTCCCCTGCACTGCCCTTCAGAGAAGAGTCAAGAGCACTCCTGAGTCTCTAGGTGGGTGGATACGCGCGTGTGGGCTTCGGTCGGTGGGGGCATGAGGTGGCATTTCAAGGGAAGCCTTTCTTAGTTTTTTAATAGATGTGTGGAAAAAGAGAATCACAGTTCCAGCTACTGATAATTGTACCCCAGGATGAAGTCACTCCAGCTCTTGGTATCAGATTCAGAGCTGGGCATTCAGAAAGCTTGGGGTTGTTCAGTGGCGTCATTTCACCATGTGTCTTGCTGCTTTCCATGCGGAAGAGCAGACTCCAAGCAGTCCTGGGAACTGAAGTCCTGAGCCTCTACAGTGCCGGCGTCTCTGCCTGGATGCTGTGTTGCAGTCTTCTGCCCCTCAGTTGGGACTGAGGGGGAAGGCCTGGCTGTCTTTCCCTGAGGGAAAACTCCCTCTGCTGAGAGGTGGAGCTGTTTCCTTCCCATTGTCTTAGAAACTGATTTTGCATAAAAGGCTTTGGTAGGGGGAAGGGAACAGGCAAAGAACATTTAGCTGTTCTTGCAATGCCAGCCAGGATCTGTGTTGGTGAGGAACGTTCAGCCACATTTGTCATTTTCCTAAAGGAGAGCACGTTGTTACTGATCCTAGATGACCTATATGCAAATTGGACCTTTTTTAAAAAACTGGTTGGAGCCACAAACACAGTAAATGGGCTCTGCTGCTAACTGAAAACTGCTTTTGTCTTTTGCCCATTTAAAAAAAAAATTAAAGTTCCAAAAAAGAAATGTGGCAATTTCTTCTGTTTCTACTTTTCTCTATTCTCTCCTCCTGCTGTTTATAAAAAGTTCTTTATTTGGGGCTTTTGGCATATCGTTTTAATTCATTTTCTCTGCCATCAACAGTGCCACTCAGCACAGCCAGCATGGGCAGAAAGGCCTAGGCCGAGTATTTGAAAAGCCTCCTCCTTTTTTTTTATACCTCCTGCCCACCCCCAAATTTAGAATTATTGCTCTTGCTTTCAACCCTAGCTGCACATAGGCCATCAGTGATGTTTTTAGAAAGTGCTTGCTGAGATTTCACCCCTCACCAGTTTAGACTTTCCACGGTAGGACTGGGCTCTTTCGTTTCTTCAGCTGTGTCTGTGCTTTAGGCAGTTGCATTCCATCTTAGTTATTAAAGCCACCTAGGGAATTTTTTTTGATACTGGGAATTGAACTCAGGACCTTGTACTTACTAGGCAGGCGCTTCAGCCACGGAACTGTATCCCTGGCCCAGGAAATTTTTTAAATTCTGTACCAACTCTGGGCTCCACCTCCAGAGACAGATAATTGGTCCACAGTGGGTGTGAGCATCAGTATTTTAAAAGGTAGCACAGACAGCTGTCCTTGTGGTCTGGTTTGTGGACCACGGCAGTGGCTGCTGCTTCATTTCTGTCATAGAACTTGTATTCTGGAAAGGGAGGGCGTTCTGTCCATGCAGGAAAGCTTTTAGCTTTTCTCATTCCTTTATAACCACTTGCTGACTGCTAGTAAGCTATTTCCACCCCATGTAGCCTGCATTTTCACCTTTAGAGTCTGCACCGGGAACAGCAAGTACAGAACTGGGTCTTGTTGCTGAGTGGCCCCGCTGCTTACCCCCAGCCCCTGTGACAGTCCTAAATCTTTATCACTGCTCATGGTAACATCTCTCTTCCGTGATTAGATTTCACCTAACTCTGTTTCCTTGTCTCTTTGTCTAGGGAACTAACTGCTCAAGGATTAAACATAGAAAGTAGACGCTGCAAGTTAATGGCAGTTAGTGCTTACAGTGCCTGAAGTCAGGGTGCTGGTGTGCACCTACTATCCCAGGGCTGGGAAGCTGAGATGAGGAGGGTCTTAAATGAGTCCATTCTGGACAACTTAGTGACTACAAACCCTGTCTCAAAAAAATTTAAACAGGGCCTGAGATCAAGCTGTGTGAAAGCCCAGGCTTCGCACCCTAGGTAGATGTTTCTGCTTTCCCTCTGCCCTCATGGCCTTGGATTTTGGGTAGCATGGTAGGGATGGGCGCTGAGTGCTGTATGCTCCCCAGGATGCGACTGGAAAGCTGGGAGACGGCGCCTCATCACCTCGGCCCGTGTCCTTGTCTCCAAAGTGCCAGCACTCTCCATAAAGCTATTTTTAGGGTTCAGTGATAACATGTGAAATGTCTAACAAAACACTTGACTTTCACTGGCCCTTTCCCCATAAAGAACTGTAAAGAGAACTTGGCTACTTTAACTTGTGACACTGGCAACAAACCTTCTCAGACTTAGAATTGTTCTAATGGTTTAAAGCCCTGAATGTTTCTCCTGCTTCATCAGGCCAGGGAGGTAGCCTGGGAGGAAAGTACATGCCACAGCCCAGTACTAGAGGCTAATCTTACCCCGGCTTTATGACATGGCCGCCTCCTGTCAACTGAGCACACAGTCTGTGGCCCCAATCCTGAAGACCAACTACTTCCTTCCGTGGGCACTATAGCAGAGAGGAAGAAGGAGCTGCTATGGGACAGAGGACAGTACTGTGAGATCTCCTGACCTCCCAGGCCGGGCCCAATGGTGGCTGTATTATCCAGGATTTCAAAATGTGCATGTTTCCCATGAAGGTTCTGGCAGATGGAATCTGGCTTTCATTCAGGAAAGCTGAGAAGAAAAAACTCTGGGGCGGAGACTGAGGGATGACTGGAAAAATAGAGACCTGGGCAGCAGGTGGAGGAGAAGAGGGGAGACTTTTCACTTCAGAGTGACAGGAGCATCCTTCCTGCACAGTGAGAGACGAGGACGCACCAGTGCACTGTGTCCTGACAATGCAGAAACAGCCCAGCAGGCACAGTGAAGAGCACAGGACAGTCCACGGGCTGTCTTCCCAAGGGTTCTGTCTGCATGGTGAGGGGTGGCCATGGGGCAACGCGGTTACATTTCACTTGAGAAGATAACAGCAGAACCAAAAGCACAGTGACCAGTTGGCCTTTATTAGTTTAGTTACAGTTTGTCCTTGTGGTAAAAGTAGTAGAGGAACTAAGACTCTTTGTTATCACAAAGAAATAAATAAAGCTTATTTTTAGGAAAATTCTGAGTAGCTGACAGCTAGCGGTGGCAGCAGAGGAGCACAGCCTGGGTAACATGAAGCTGGGTGGAAGTATCTAGGAGACTCAGCTCTGCCCCCCCCAGCTCCCAGCCAGAACTGGTCATGGTGGCAGGATAAAAGGAAACCTAGTGAGAAACGCTAACCCTACGAAGATGTGCACTTGGATCTGCCAGGGCGAGCCGGCCACGGCCGGGTGCGCGGTTCCCCTTGCTCCAGAGCTCTACACAGTTGCTTCCCCAGACCGCTTCCTGGAGATGTGCTCCAGGTGAGCATGGTCGGAAGTGTCCAGGTCAATCTCATACTTGGCCAGGATTTTGAGGATGGGCCGCAGCTTCAGCCACCACTGTTCCTTGGGAATTCGGTGCCTACAAAGAAATGAGTCTTTAGCAACCCCAGCAAACTTCCACCAAAGACGCATGGGAAGAAACTGGGCGGAAAAAGCTGGATTTAAGTTATGGTCCTCAGATCCAAACTAATGTAAGAAGAAAAGAAAGCTTGACTACAGGGGGTCAGACCATCCTAGAAAGCAGACAGAAGTACTCACTCAAAATCTGTCTGTTCCTGAAGCTCTGTCACCGGCTGAAAGACCAGGGCCCTCTTACGCATGCCCAGGACACAGCCCGAGTCGGGAGTGTTGGCAAAGATCCGCCCTGCAACAAAGGAAGGTCAGGCAGCTTGTGCCCTGGGGAGCCAGCCTCTCTGGGTGGGACACCCTCACACCCAACGTACCATTGCGGTAACTCTCTTTGATTTTCCCGGACATCCAGTTCATAGCCTTAGCCCCCATCTTAGTGGCAAAATTCCTGTCAAAGGGAGTGGGACTACCACCCTGGAGAGACAATTATAAATATTAGGAAGGCTTACAAGAACACAGGAGTCTATGACAGGATGCCCTACAGCAGCGTGGGGTCCGCCGAAGCTGCCGCTCACCAGCCTAAGAGTAGCAGCAGTGATTAAACCCACAACTCTCCTGTAATGCACCGCTGCCGGATGCCACTTCAGTCCCAGCAGTGCCCCACTCGGTTCCCCGCCCTCCTCAGCCTCAGAGCTTTTGTCCTCACGTTATGGATCTAGAAGGCGCTCTTTGTGGCCCAACCTAGCGGCTCTTGGTAGAGTCTCAGAATAATAGGAAACATACAGATTTTCTCTGAAGTAAGAAAAAAAGAGAAAGTGCAAAGGAGGGAAACAGAACAAAAGGCTTCATAATCATCCAATAAAATCCTGTTGCTGCAGGCACTCACTGGCAAATTCATTTAAAATGAAATATGCACATTAGGAATTGCCCGGTCAGTGTTGAAGGGCCCCCAGCTGAGGCCATCGGGATGGGCAGTGCCTCAAGCCCCAGGCACCTTGTGAGTGAGGCATAGGAGACAGAGTGTGTGTGACAGAAAAGAAGCTCCTTCCCCGAAATCCCAGCTGGCACAGATGGGAGCTCAACACCAGCAAGCGCTGCACTGGCCCAGCAGGCTCTTCCCAAAGGCAGAGGTGTCAGACCCGGCTCCTTCTAACCCAAGCTTGCACAGTGAAAACTTTACTTTCCCTCCGTGATGTGAGGAATGCTCCCAAGGGCAGGCGGTGAACCATGTCTCCAAAATCATTTCCAGCAATGCTCCGGGTCTATGACCTAACAGACTGCAGGCCCTGTTGTGGTAGGGCCCGGCACCCGCAGATGGGGGCCAGCAGGAGCCCAGGCCCGGAGGCAGCTCTCCGCGGTGTGACTGGGCACTTTCCCCACCTGCTGCATGTGGCCAAGCACGTTCTTCCTGCTGTCGAAGATGCCTCTGCCCTCCTCCGAGTACAGGTTGAAGATGAAGTCGGTCGTGTAGTTCTCGTTGCACTTCTCATTCCTGCCGGGCAGAAACCAAAGCTGTGGCCAGCCGCCCCCACCCCCACCTCCGCCTGGACAGGCTCTGCGCCTCCTGCTGCTTTGCCTCCTCCCAGGGTTTAGGGAGTAGACTCCTCCCTGGGCCTCTGCAGATCCCTCTGGACATCCCACCCGGGGAGCCATTCTGTGTTTAGAATGGCAGGACTCCTTTCTTCTGAGAAGCAAACCAGGGGAGCAGTACCTCAGCACCAAGCCTCTTTTCACGGTTGTTTTCATCTTCTGCACCAGATGTTCAACATTTGCCTGAAAATGAAATAGCACAGCCTGAGTGAGGCTGGGCATGGATATGTTCACTCTGGCCTCTTCTTCCTGGGGGAAGGGCCCTCCTGGGGGAAGCTACTTACAATCTCAGCTTGAGCTGTGCCTAAGTCCTATAAGAAGTTTAGTGTGCACCTAATCCTAGCACTCTGGGAGGCTGAGGCAGGAGGGTTGTAAGTTCAAGCCCAGCCTGGGCACCTGGTGACTTACTGAGGCCCTGACTCAAAATTCTTAACAAAGGAATGGGGATGGAGCTCAGTGCAAAAGCCCTGGAAGAAGGTTAATGTGGAGTGAAAAGGACTGAGCCAAGGCTTGTGAGCGGCACGAGAGCCGGCCGCAGACCGTCGGTGCCCACCCTCGCCCTCGCTCACGCCTTCTTAGGGAGCTGAGTATGCTCAGCTCTGGTCTTTCCTTGTTGCTCCTACAGAAAGCAGTGAATACTTGCACTCCCTCATCTGCACTCCGAGCCAGATGTGAAGGAGGCGGACTCCTGCCCTCTGCTCCAAGCACGGCCTGGCAGGCACCCGGATGAGGGTGCACCTCAGCCTACTGCTAAAGCTCCACTGTGCTGCTCTTCTTCCCGGGGAACTGCCATCCGGTCCCCACTGTGAAACACAAGTCAAGAGTCTCCCTCCCAAGCATGGTGCGACAGGCCGCTGGCCTTCTAAGCAGCTGCACCACATGCCCACTTAGGAGTTTAAACTCTTCTCACCTGCAGTTCAGACAGACTACCTTCTTTGCATGAATGTTGTAAGGATAAAATAAAAACTGCACACAGGGACCCTGCTCCATCCTCATGGCGAGCTTTCCCAGCTCAGGTAACTGAGGAGGGGACAGCTGGGGTTGGACAGGGCAGGGGAGTCTCCTTAGCAGGCGCTGGGCAGCAACCCACCTGCAAGTCTCGAATGGTGAAGGGCTCTTCAAAAATGTAAGCGGCATCAGCCCCAGCTGCCAGCCCTGCCATGGTGGCCAGGTAACCACAGTAGCCACCCATGGTCTCAATGATAAACACACGGCGCTTGGTCCCTGCTGCGGACTGCTTGATGCGGTCACATGTCTGCAAAGACAGAGGGTCACAGTGGGAAGATGGAGTCGGGGGGCCGGTCTGTGCCATTGCTACAGCCCTTGCCACCAACTCTAGCGTGACATTCTCCTAGGCAGCAGGGCAGGGCCCTGAGCCACCTCAAGCTCTGGTGTGGCATGGGGAGGAGTCACCAGCCAGACCATGGGAGGAAGAAAGCTCTACCTCTCCTTAACAACACCAAAGTTGGAAAATAATGGCCTTGGAAGGGGGGAAAATGGTGACATCTGATGCATCTGCAGGCATGGAGAATGAAGGTCATCAACATCTGTATGCGTGCCTGGGCCCCAAAAGCGGTTTTTCACGTATCACCGCTCGTGGGGCCCACGAAGCAGCTCGCTTTCCACACTGGGTCCTGGCCAAAGGGCTGGGACACAGGTGGCAGGCCCTCACCGTGCAGATGGTATTGAGAGCCGTGTCGGCCCCGATGCTGAAGTCGGAGCCAGGCACGTTGTTGGAGACAGTGGCAGGAATGACCACAAACGGGATGCAGAGCTCGTCAAATTGCTTCCTGCCGTCCATTAGCTCCAGGCCACCCGTGTAGGCCTGAGAAGAGAGCAAGGAAGTGGGGACAGGCAAGGGTGAGGGGAGGGGAGGGGAGGAGAGGAGAAACGGTGCGGGGGACTCACCTCAAAGCCTCCAATGATGACCAGGCCCTGGATGTTAAACTTGGTTATGTTGGCACTGATCTGTTCTAGGTTCTTCTTGGGTAATGTCCTAGCGTCACAGGGGGAGGGGAGTGGGAGTCGGACGGGAAAGACGGCAGGATCGGGAGAATGAAGTGTTCCATCACCTCTTGACCTGCACCCGCTATTCTCTTCCCCCCACTTACCCCAACTAAGGCCACCCCCTGGGGACACCATCATCAGAGCCACAAGACAGCGTGTGAGCCATTCTCCCCTGGCCGAAGCCACCAGGAGTGGGGAGGGGCAGCACCTGGGCCACCGGGCAGTTGGGAGCGCTCGGGGTGCCTCCCGGGGGGGGGGGGGCTGGGGCAGGCGCTGCTTAGCGCCACATACCGCTTAGTCCCGAGCTTGGAACCGCCCTGGCCAGTCCAGCCGCCCACATAGCTCCAGCCGGCTTCCTCAATCTGCAGGGAAGGCCACACGGCTCACACTGCAACCGGGGCCCCAGCTATGGTACTGGGCCACCTGAGCCCTGACTGGCCCCTGTAGGGTCCCCGTTCACCAGAGAAGGAGCACCAGGTATTGGCTTCTCACACCCCTGCTGTTCACCCAGAACTCTCAAGCAGCTACTTATGCCAAGGGCTATGCTGAGCTTTGGGATAGGGAATTGAACACAATGTTTGCAAGGCTTGTTCCTGCAGCTCTGCCTCTTCTTACTCTCTTAAAATTAAATACTTTGGTTTCAACCCTGGGAGATGAGAGAGGGGTGTGGGACAGGGAGGTGAACAAAATGGACTGGTCCCCCTGCTCTGCCCATCTTCCCAAGACCATCCCATGTCCACACAGTAAGCGCCCAGGGGCCGCACCTGACCCTTGGCCAGGCCCTCGAATCCGTCATGCACGACCAGCACTCGGTTGCCTTGGATCAGGCCGATCCTCACAGTGGAGCGAACGGCGGCATTCATGCCAGCAGCTGGGGCGCCCACATTCATCACAGCCACCGTGAACGAGCCACTCTACGCAGGAGAAGGCAGGGGACGGGGAGGTTGGCGAGAGGGGCAGAACCCGGAGCCCATTCTGCCCTAGGACTGGGACATCAGCCTACAGCAACATGCATCCCTTCCCAGGGGATGTCAGGACAACTGCCACCTGCTGCAGAAGCAAAATTCTTCACAAGAAATCAGCAAATAAAAGCTGCTCTCTCTGACCCAAGATACCACCATATAACAAACAAGGGCTGTCCCAGTGCAATGCTCCCCGGTGCGATCCCAGACCGGTGCAGCACAGCCCACAGAGAGAACCTGCGAAAACTGCCTGCTCTTGCCCTCTGTTGCCTTGGATCTGGCCCCCTCTGAAGGGAATCTGCATGTTCAAGAAGCCACGCAGGAATTCTGAGATGGAGTATATCTTCACAGCCACTCCTTGGGCAGAAAAGTTGCCTCAGACAGCCTGGGACAGGACTGCTCCTGGAAGGGAGCCTACATGAGCCCTTTCCTGTCCTCTACATGCTGTTTGTCAGTCCTGAGCTGGGGAGAAGTCTTGGGCACAGATATCCAGGCAACTAACAGCTCAGGGCTGATGTCAGGAATGGTGAAGAAAAGGGCTCACAGTGCAGCCCAGGACCAACAATGAGGGGTCCAGGTGGGGAAGAGACCGGCAAGGGTTGGCTGGCATGAATATTCAGGGTGGCACTTCACAAGGAAAATGAGGCAAGCAGAAGGCCAAGGGAAGGGGCAGACCGCAGTACCTTAGAGACCGGGGGTCTGACGTGCGCCAGGAGCTTGTAAACCTCCCAGTTGTTCATGAAGCTCCTATAAAAGCATAGAGAGACAGAGTCTCGGGGCTGTTCCTCTCAGCCTTGGGGGCCCTGGTCCAAAGACTGGGTCCCAGACTGAAGTACCATAGGACAAGCATCTATGGACAGAATGGGGAAAGCAGAGCTGGGCAGGCCTCCAAGGTTTGTCAACCCTGCACCCCTAGGCACTCCTGCCCTCGGTACCGCAGGCAACTCCCTAGGATGGAAGAACTTAAGTCTAGCAGGGTCCCCGATGGAAATCACTGGAGAGGCTGGTCCTGGGAAGAGCTGTGCCTCCTGGTCACCCCCCAGCTAATGTTCTTGAGGAAGAAGCCATTGCAGAGATAATAGAAGCAGAAGCTCATAGCTGGGGTCTGGATTATGGACTTGGGGCTTCATCCTGGAATCTGACTTCTGTAGCTAGCAAGCTTCTTGTCATCTCCTCACCGGCCTCTCAGCTTCATGGCTTCATCAAATCTCTTATCATCCATGGCCTTGGTCACATCTTTGGTCTGAGGGAGGAGCACAGTGAGTTAGGTTCTGCACTGCCATGGCCATGCCCTGCATGTGGGTACTGCCTGGACTCAGCCAGCCTACTGCGCACCCGCTTTCTCTATGCTCACAAACACATAGTAATGTCTTTATTTCTCTTTAATTTTTAGAATTCTGGGCAGAGTGAGGTAGTTCACAGAATAGTATCGTCTTCCTCCACACCTCACCAGTGTCTCTAACCACCCTCAACAATGGAGTAAGTGAAGAAAATCCCAGGGAAACCCAGCAAGACAAGAGCCTCCTGCTGCGTGCTTCTGGGGCAGATTCCTGCTCTCTGATTGAGCCTAACATTTGAGTTTAAAGATGAGTTCAAAGCCAGGTCGAAGCTCCCGGGTTCTCCTGTTTCAAAGAGAAGTGATCCACAAAGCAAGCGCTGTGGTGGCCAAGCTCCCACCACAGTGCCCACGCGTGGGTCAGGCAGGCCACCTCCTAAAACCGAAGCCTGCGTTTCCTGAGCCCAACGTCCTAGACCTGGCTCTGCATGCTGTGTGTGCTCTCTTCACCCCCGTAAGCAAGCTGGCATGCAGAGAAGCACATCCACGGTGGGTGCAGGGACAGAGGCTGCCCAGCCTAACAGTAACAGCAGCCTGCTTTTGGTGTCTGGCGGGAAACCACTTTGCATCCAATGAAGGTGAAGTGGGCTGGCGCTAGGAGCTAATGGGTTGCTACCGGAAGGAGATCATCTCCCTCTTCCTGAGGAGCCTCTCACCCACGGGGAAGGGAGGCTTGCAGAAGTTATAGGCCCCATGGCTGGAGGGCGTGACCCACTACATTCTATCCCCTCGCATCTCTTGCTCCACCATGCTGACTTTCCCTCAACCATGCCAGAGCCTTGAAGTCAGTCTCACCCCCCCATGAGCTCCCAGCTGGGCTCGGATGGGGGTGGGACCAGCACTCACCACCTGGACACACTCCATGAGGGGCAGGCGCACCGCCTGGTTCCCGGAGAGGCTCACCACGCAGGCGGGGGTGTCTGGGGTCCCCTCCAGCAGCGCCATCACTGCCTCCACACCCATCCTGCTGCCCTGCAGGAACCCAGAGAACAGGGAGTCCGGATCAAGCTTCCCACCCTGGCTCAGCCAGAGAGCCAGGGTATTCAACACCCTTTCCAGTTCCTCAGGCTGAGTTCCATGTTCGTGATCACCATCCAAGAACTTATTGGGTTGACCTCCCAGGTGTCACCCAAAGCTGCAGGACCCTTCCTCCTGCCATTAGAACCGCGAGGATTCTAAGTGGTTCTGCAGGAACAAGCCCACTACAGAGCTCCATAGGATACCGGAGCTTAAGAAAACTCCCTTCATACTGATAAAACCAGGTTGCAACTCTTCCCTGAAAGCAGGATAAGAAGGTGCAAACAGTCTAAGATTAGATCTCACTAATTCCACTGATGTTCAGAGCTCTAAGATGCTGTCCTCAGTACCAGGGAGGCTGCAGGCTCCCCTCATTTCTGTAACAGAGGAAATGGGGAAAGAGACTGCACTTCTGAAGCTGGAGGGGCAGCCTGGCCAGAGCCAGGAGATGGGCAGAACAGCAAGGCTGGGCTTGGTGGCACAGAGGCCAGCACCCTGCCAACTCACCAGGATTCGGTCAAAGGCTGACGGTGTGCCACCTCGCTGCACGTGCCCCAAGACAGTGACCCGCGTGTCGTATCCCAGACGCTTGACCACCAGCTGAAAGGACCGAGACGGGGGTACACAGAGATACAAAGATAAAACAGCAGCCACCAAGGTAAACCAAGGAGGGCTGAGCTTTGGGCTTACTCTAGCTTCTAGTAGGAAGACACAGGCAGGGAGCTGCAGAGCATGCAGAAGCCTTGGGGGAAGCAGTACCAGGATCCCGAGGGCCCAGCAGGGCCAGCTAGGGCTAACGCCCCTGCTTTCACGCCTACTAACATTCTTAATGTCCTCGGAGGTGATTGGTTTTCCGTTCTTGTCAATGGCACCCTCAGCTACAATAATGATGTTGAGGCGGGAACCCCGGGTCCTTGTCTGGTCAGGAATCAAATGCAGCACAGTCAGAGGACTGAAAGCGAGGGTGGACAGACAGACAGACAGATCGTTAGTGGGAAGCGTGAGGACACTCCGAGCAGAAGCAGGTACCTCGCTGAGCCGGCGACAGAGGTGCTCCTCCCAGTCGTCGTCTGGTGGACACTCGGGAATGAACACCCAGTCAGCCCCGCAGGACAGGGAGGTGACCAGGGCCAGGTACCTACGGGAAGGGTCAGACTCAGAGTCAGAACTGTACTCTGCAAACAATGTCGGTTTGTCCTGCAGCTTGTGTAAGATCTGGGGCGAATTCAGAGCCCTGGGCCTATGGCCAGGTGCCACCCCCCAGAGCCCTTGCCACCCCCATCCGGTCCCAGGGGCCTCTGATCTCTAGCACTGCTCGTGTGCGCCAGCATGCAACCTGGGCTCATGCAGCTAAGTAAGGGAGGAGTTGGGCAGGCGAGCAGCAGGGCCACATGGAACACATCCATGCCCTGGTGTGCTGCTCCAAGAGGCCTCCAGGAAGAGAAAAGGGACATCCTGGGCTGCAGCAAGTCAGCATAGAAACCTTACCCACAGTGGCGGCCCATCACTTCTAGCACAAATGTCCTCTGGTGGCTGCAAGAGACAGGCATGGGAGTCACGCTGTCCCCGTGTCCCTATGGCCCACAGCCATCGCTGCCCAGGTCCATGCTAGTTAACCCCTGCACCTAGAGGACACAGGTTCACACCAAGTATCCTCCTCTGCAAGCCTGAGAAAACTAACAGATGCTGGTTCGGAGGCTCTGCTCCAGAGGGGCAGGAAACGAAAGGGAGAAAGAAAGAAAGAGGAGACTGGGCCACAGGGGTCCTGCAGATCACCCGGGTGGGTTCACCCTTCTGCCTACGCCTGCCAGCATGGCACCCTGGCCCCTCCCCACGTGTGCCTCGCAGTGGTGCTCACAGCACCCGCTGCCTCCAGGACACAAGCTCAGGGTCAGGCACCCTGGGCCTGACTCAGTCTGCCACAGTGGCAACCTCCGTTCATGAACATAATTCATTCCATAACTCTGCAAAACTAGCCACATTCATGTGCATGCAGGAAAAATGGTCACAGTCTTGTTTGTCACCCAGTATAAAGTTCACAAACAAAAACAAAATTTTGAGGGCCAATGAGATAGCTCAGCAGACTAAGTGCCAGCTTAGACAAGTACAGGGACCAGCGTTCAATCTCCAACACCCTATACCATTCCTGGCCTGCCCCTGGGTGCGCTGAGCAGGCCACCGAGACCGAGACTGGGCATAGTGGTGCACACCTATAATCTCAGCACTAGGGAGGCTGAAAATAGGAGGATCATTATGAGTCCAAGCTGTGTAGTGAGACCCTACACTAAATATATAAAGAAAAGCATTGAATTAAAAAAAAAAAAAAAAAATTTGTGGGGAGGGGCAAGACGGGAGCAAAATAAATAAATAAAAATAAAAAAATAAAATTTGTTAAACACTTCTGTGTCTCACACAAGAAGGTTCGTGAACCGAGGTGCCACTGTACTAGCAGTTCAGGGGAACCCATGGGAATTCCAGGCCTCAGAGCTACATATCTAGACGGAGCCAGACAGCGGCAAAAGGCGGAGCCTGCAAACACAGGGAAAAGCGCCACACCAGTGCTCTGTGACAACTTAAGTTAAAAGTACACGTTCTAAGCCCAGAGAACCAGCTGTGCAGCTCAGACGCTGCGCGCTTCCGCCAGCCCCTCCCTCATCCCTTTGCACCTGCGCAACCCGGCGGCCCGGGGCCCTACCTCTGCGCAGTCGTGGTGATGGCATCGACAATCTCGATGATGCGGTGCAGGGCAGAGTCGGTGCCGATGGTCATGTCAGTGCCACAGAAGTCATTGTCGATTGAGCCAACCAACCCCACGATGTTCAGGAAGCTGGACTTGGCAGCCTCCTCGGCTGTGATCTTACCTAAAACGGGAACACAGCAGGAGCCCCAGGTGAGGTCTCCCAGCAGCCCAGCACATTGAGAGGGGAGCCACACGCGTGGGAACTGTGTGCAACGGAGGAAACAGGAGCTCGGAGACCACCTGTTTCATCCGGTTAATGCTTTTCTCCAGTGGGAAGTGTGGGGTACAGACATATCGCACACACGCGCGCGCGCACACACACACACACGCACACAAATCATATGAACAGAAGTAACATCTCACCAGCCTTCTGAAGGTCACTCAGCAAGTCACTCCACTCAGAGCGGAAGGTGTCAGCCCCCGTGAGGCTGCCGTCACCCCCGATGACACACAGATTGGTGATCCCACGCTTCACCAGGTTGTGAGCAGCTCGCAGGCGTCCCTCGCGCTCCCGGAAGTCTTTGCACCGGGCACTCCCGATCACCGTGCCACCCTTCAGGGGACAGGCAGAGGTCAACTCCCAAGACAGTGTGGGCTGATCTGGACTGAGTGTTCTAGGATTTCCCCCATCCCGTCCTGGGATGAGCTGACATGCCATGTGACTCCCTGCGAACGATGCGGACGTCCCTTGGCTGAAACCCAATCGGGCCATCTGAGTCCTGTTTTATGTGGTATAGCGCGGCTAAGACTGTCCACTTCACCAAAGACTTCACCACCAAAGTGACCACCTCTGAAGAGTGGTGCTCATGGCAGGAAGCGTAACACCCAACTATTCACAAGAAAACCAGCTTGAGGTACAGGAAGGAAGCCACATATTCCCAGCGCCTCACTGACACCCAGGAGAGGGAAGCAGTTAGGCTTCTCACAGCCATTTAGCTCCTGGACATCTGGGACTCTGGCACACTGGTGGAGAATTCTGGGTCATTCTTATGGCATGTGTCACTCATTCCCTATACAGTACGTTCACTAGGAGCCACACACTAAGGTTCCCCCATCAGATGTCTAGGGCTGCGGATACACTCATAACTTGTCTGGTTTTAGTAAATCAGTAAATAATGCTATTCCTACCAGGTAATCCCGTGGCTGATACCATTAAAAGGAACCTAGAACAATAACATATAAAGTAGTGCAAAGGACTGCTGTTTTTTTTTTTTTTTTTTTAATTTATTTGGTACAGGGTCCCACTAGCAGTTTGGACTCATAGTGATCCTCCTGTTTTCAGCCTCTCCAGCACTGGGATTGTAGGTGTGCACCACAAGCCTGGTTTTTGTGACTGGCACAGTGGGGCCAGCACAGCATGTGGTACTAGGGATCCAACCCGAGTCCTTGTGCTAGCCAGGTAAACACTTGGACCACTGGGCTATCTTCCCTAGGCAAAGACCGCAAACTTTTTAAATAATCAGCACATTTATTAGATTTTTTGAGCCTCAAAAAGGCTCATAGCTCCTCGCATCTCTGTGTGGCCTGGTTCAGGGCCACCTTGTCTCCATCACAGGAGGAATGAGGTTCAACCCTGCTGCTGGCTCTGTCCCTCTGCTAAGGTTATTTTCAGGGCCAGCCCTTCCCCATGACCCCAGATCAGGACTCGCTCCGTGCCAGTTCCCGAGGTCTTACCGTGACCTTTCCACAAAGAGCAGACAGTTCTGGGGCCATCCGCCCTCCCCACCCTGAGGAGGAACTGGCGTGATGTTTTTGAATGCAAGGAGTAAAGGGCAAACAGAACCCTGCTCTTGTCACTGAATCCCTCCCCACCGGGCCACATGGCTGGGAGCCCAGGAGCCCAAGCCAGGGACATGAGACCAGGACAGGACAAACCCGGGACATACCAGCTGCAGCATCATGGAAACGCTCTCCCAGGTGGCCTCCCTGATGTGATCGCCACCATCTACCAGCCCTTGGTAACCCTGGAAGACACATCACACCATTCAGCCTGTGACTGAGGCAGGCCACGGGGAAGACACGCTCTGGGGCTCAAGGCGCCGCCTGCATTAGTGGCCTCTGGGTGTTGCAGGTGGTCAATCTAAGGCATGTCGCAGAGGGGCGTCGGTTCTTCTAGCACGCTGTTGTAGTTCTCGCACACGTGAAACATCAGAACAGCACTCTTGATGCTGAAATCCTACCTCTTTTGTTTTTGGCTTACCCTATTTCCTCCAATCTGCTCCCTAGCAGGACTAGGTAACAGACGGCTGATAACAATGAAGGGAAAAAAGAAGAGGGAAGGAAAGAAATGTGACCTAGTACAGTCTTTTACAAGACTATAAAATTTGAGACCAGAAAGGGAGACAGTCATTACGGGAAGAATGGTGGGCAAAACATGACAAGGAACTGAGGGAGACAGCCGGGGAGGAGACAGAACCTAGGCCTGCTGCGGTCCCAGCGGGGGGTAAGGCCCTGACTAAGGCTGTCTGCTTCAGTTTCTGTTTGGGAGAAGGTGGAAGGAGGAAAGAATGACACGTCTGTCTTTGACACCAACAGGCAACGTGAAGACCCAGGGTGACACCTGGGTCACAGTATCATCACTTTGGCTGAGGGCAGGGGGAGGGGCCTATGGTGACAAAGACCCAAGGAAAAGCAGAGAAACAGGCAAAGAAGCTAGGGCTAGCACTTATTCCACTGAGCCATCTCCCTGGCCCTAAGGAAGGTAAAGAAAGGGACGATGGGAAGGAGGCAGGTGGGAGCAGAGGACATGGAGAATAGGGCAACAGTGACAGACGACAAGGCAGGGACCCACCTCATGGACAAAGAAGACCCGGGCACCAGTGAAGATACCAACTCGAACCACAGCCCGGACAGCAGCGTTCATACCTGCCAGGAGGGAAGAAGGTGTCAGGAGAGGCTGTGCCTGGCCCAGCAGCCCTGGCACCCACTGGAGTGGCTCCTGGCGAAAGCCAGGCTTTTTTCTGAAGCTAGACACCCCTCACCCAAGTCTCTGAGGGGAGCGACTGTAGCCAGTGTCAGCAGAGCTTGAGACCCCACTGCTTCCCCCGCAGGTCCCTGCTTTCCTGCCAGGACAACCTGAAGAATAGCTGCAATAAAAGCAAGCACTGAAGAAAGAGCCTGTCGCCTTCAGGTGGCTGCGACACCAAGAACCCACCCACGGCGTCTCCCTTAACCTCACCACACCTGCAACCCTGGCGTGGCCTACACTGTGCAGACTTACAAACTAAGAGGGTAAGGCCACGCAGCCAGGGCTCCCAAAAGCTGAGGTCTGAATGTAAGCTGTAAATGCCTAACAGCAGCACTAAGGCACCATGCCCACTGAATCCCAATGGCTACTCTAGGCCGTTCCTGGTCTTCTGCACCGAATCTAGACACCCAGGTTCAGGAGTTTCTTTGGGGTAGAGGGAGACAAAAAACATTCTGTGGTTTGATGATCTGATGTGTCACAGTTTACTTCCAAGTACAATACATACATTATTGGAGAGCAAATTCTCTAAGACGTGCACATACAGTCAGTGTGCGTGGACACACAGCCCAGCAGCGCATCTGCGTGGCCTGTTTCATGTATGTACCCCGTGCTGCCGCCAGAGGAAGCCATGACTGAGGCACGGGGAGCCCAGCTTGTGGCAGTCACCTAGTCAGCAGAGACCC
Organism: Ctenomys sociabilis; assembly: GCA_004027165.1. Classification (NCBI taxonomy): domain Eukaryota; kingdom Metazoa; phylum Chordata; class Mammalia; order Rodentia; family Ctenomyidae; genus Ctenomys; species Ctenomys sociabilis. Next base: position 37,536 of record PVKA01001472.1, read on the forward strand.
CCCTGTCCCCCGACACAGCACGCTGTCTGGGAACTGCACAAGACGCTGTAAGCTATCCTCTCTCTGCTTCCACTGCAAGGAAACGCACGCACTGAAGTGCAGAGCAGGGGTTTTCCACTTCTCCGTAGGTCAATCCCAACCCCAAGAGCTCTGTCAGAGCAGCGGGGCAGCCCACGCGTCCCAACATACAGCATGAACTGAGTGTCTCACATGTGGACTCCATGTTAGGGACAATGCTGACACTGAACTAAGGAATGACAGGAACTGATGCTGACAAAGCACTGCATCATCGGCGAGATCCGAAGACATCCTGTACGCCTTGTGATGAAGATCAGCGTAGCTCTTGCAGTCATGGGTCTGTTATCATTTGTTTGTTTTGTTTTTTGAGAGTCTCTCGCTATATAGCCAGGGGAACCCAGGCTAACCTCAAACACTGCAACCCTCCTGCCTCAGCCTCCTGAGTGCTAGGATTACAGGTGTGCACCACCTTGTCTGGCTGGACACAGTACTTCAGAGACAGGAGGGATGGGCTCCTCGTACACTGTGGAGGGACGGGTGGAGGAATGAATGGACTCCTACACTGTGGCATGCGTCTTCAGATGGTTTTGCTTCCATCTGACATCAGCTCACGTGGTCCTTAAAGCTGCCTACAGTAATATGACAGACTAAGCCGGGCGTGGTGGCGCAGGCCTGTAATCCCAGCACTCGGGAGGAGGAGGCAGGAGGATTGTTGTGAGTTCGAGGCCAGCCTGAGCTACAGTGAGCTTAAGGCCAGCCTGAACTGCATAGTGAGACCCTGTCTCAAAAAGACAAAAAAAATAAAAAAAATAAAAAAAATAAAAAATGACAGACTACAAGCCCCAGGAAAGCTAGCAATGAGAAAAACTTCGGTGCCAGACTAAAGTCATTAGAAATTACCAAGCAGTCCAACACTAACTTGAATGAATAGGAACTCTTCTCCTTTTCCTTTTCCTGCTGGGGCAGCGTCACCTGGCGACTAGCTCATCACGAGCAAACCCTGACCAAGTGCCTGTCGCACTCCTCTGGGCACTGTGTTGGGCGCTGGTGATGCTGCAATAGGCAGAGCAGAATCCAGAGCCCAAGGACCAGGGCTCAATAGCAATCTCGAGACACATGAAGAATGCATTGCGGCTTACTGGTGCCTACAGAGAGGTGTGTACAGAGGGCAGTGGGAACGAGGACCAGGCATCTCGGCCTGGGGGGGATGCTGGGAAATGCAGCATGTCCTGAGACCTACGGGACACATTCCCTTACATCTTTCTGTCGGTCAAAAACTTGAGGAAGGGTGTTCTAGGAAAGAGGGATAGCACAAAGGTAAGGCTCAAGAAATAACCATAGACAAGTCAGTATTATAAAAAGCTGACAGTAGGCAAAGATACCCGGAAACACAGCACAGGGCGTGTCTCCTCGGCAGCGAGACCAGCTCTCAGGATGTGAGGGAAGAGAGACACTCTCCATGTTGGCCGAGGCAGAGAGCAGGCCACGGCAGGCAGAGGACACCGCAAGCCACGAGGGAAGAAGACCTCAGGGGTAAGAGGCTCTCTTCTGTCCTGCCTTCACCTTGTTACCACAACTGTGCCAACCTCCAGAGTCCATCCTGCCTCTAGGGAAGACTCCCAAGAAATCAAACTGCAACACCTACTACCTGTGCCTCAAACTCTAGGCTATTCCTCATGGGTGGCTTATGCCAAGCAGTCCCAGGAATTCTCTGGACAACCCTATCCAGCCTCCGTGGCCTGGTCGGGCTCCAAGCCAGAACTGGCCAGGCTCTTCTGGCTGTTCCATGTGGCCCTAAATAGCCTTCTCTGAGCAGCTGCCTGACGTGTTAGTGGCAAGACAAGGATAAGATTACGGGCACCACACAAGAGGCATTCTGGCTGCAGCTGGAGGGCTCTGCAGGACATCTATAAACACAGTTCAGAGTCTCCAGTTACAGCACAAGGGAAGGAGGCCCAGAGCAAACGCGGGGGCAGAGGTCTCTTTTGACACTCCGGGGAAAAATCACTTCTTACAAATTTGTGAAAACCTAACTCTAGGAGGTTTCTACTGGAGCTTTACCATTTTTAAATTATGAGTGTTTATTAGAAGCAAATTACACTTTCTAATACATATGCACCTGTAAATTACAAACTCTAGAACGGTGATCTAGAAAAGAATCCCTGCCTGTAACAGGACATGCATACATTTGGAACAATGCCTGTCTGGAGACACAGGAGCAGGACGGCTGCCTGGGGACCTTATGGGGCAGGATACACTGATGACATCACACTAAACGTGACCCAGTTCAGGCCCAGTCCAGGGGGCTGGTCCTCTGCTGGGCTGGAAAGGGAATTAGAATTTAGTACTGAAATCAACCAGCATCTCAGAATTCTCGGCTTGGGCTGATGCCTGGCCATTTGTATATTTCAAGAGATCAGTTTTCTTGAGTTCAGGAAATGACTGAGGGGCACTTTCTGCAGGCTTTATCAAGCTCAGTCTCACTTTTTCACTAGACCCACAGCACTTACAGATAGTGTATTTCTGTGCTTTCTCCTGGGGAGAACTGCAGGCCATCAAACTCTGGGAGCCCACCTCCATGCAGGCCGCTCAGCCCTGTGGTGAGCTTCCTTTCTACCTGCCTCAGTCCTGCTGACAGCGCCTGCGATGTCATGGGGGTCACTACGGAGCCGCACAGGCCGTGGCTCAGCTAGCTCCTGCAGACATCAGCTACAGAGCCACTGCCTCCATGCAAGGTGACCTTGCGCTAGGGTAGCCAGGGCAGTCTGCAGAGCAAGGGTCTTGCCGCTTAGGGTCACAAGCTAGGAGGGCTCTGTTGCTCTCAGAACCAACCAAGCTAACCTAGGACTCTGTTCTTGTTTGCTTTGCTTCTGTCTTCTCTTTCACGCTCAGGAGAGCGCTCTTGCTGTGGGTATTTCAGCAGGCTCCTTCCCTGACTGGATGAGACCGTCCACAGAGCCCCTTCTCGAGGCCCAGCGGCACCTTTGCACAAGTGCATGTTGAGGGTCTCCAACTGGCACGGGCTTTATCAGCAGAGAAGAGAGAGTGACAAAAGCCAGGCTGGGACCTGCTCCAGTCCCGCTCAGCTCCGTACTGCTGTGCTGGTCACTCCTAGACTCAAGCCTCGCTGCCCACCCCTAGTTTCTTCATTCTGAAATTCTCGGAGTTGTAACACATATCCCAGTTACAACGAACCAAACACTCATTCACATATATAGTCTGGTCCTACTAATATATAGTAAGAAAGAGCACAAGAGCAAAGACTCTTTCCACTGACACTTCTGTGGCTTCCGTGGCACCGATCACCCTGCTTGACACAGTCACTTATTAAGCTGGAGGAAACTCATTTTAATTATTAACAATGAATTCATGGAGTGTCTGCTACTCGCCAAAAGCCAGTCTTCCAAGCACAAAAGTATCTGAGCAATGGGACCAGCACTATGACGTGTGGGTGATCCAGTCAGGGCCCCTGCTTCACCACGTATGTAGATTCCACTGTCATTTATGTGCTGCACGCAAGAATCCCAGCGACACACAGTGTCTCTCCCCACTGAACGGTAAGTTCTCAGAGGAAGCCAACATCTTCAAAGTGGGTGCTTGGTGCCAAGTCAAGGAAAGTAGGGAACAGTGGCCCAGGAGGGGGCACATGGGCTGAAAGCTCTTTCTTTCCTCCATCCCCATAACCCATGTCCTGGCAACCCTTTCAAAGAGATTCTGGTTCTCTTCAACATATTATAGATTATTCAAGAAAATCAAAGCGGAAAAGATGCTTTTTTAAAAGAAAAATCAACACCCATCCCTCACTTCACTCTTCTCACATGTCTGCCTTTTGGGACTCCTCGGCTGCTTTGACTTCAGCCGGACAAGGCTGTTTTCTGCTTCTGTACCCGTCACATCTGTATTCACTGCCTGTCACAGTCCCTGTTTTTCAAGGGGTAAATGAATAGAAAGGGAGGAAAATCTAGGGAAATCAGAGCACTGCCCTACCCTGGGCAGTGCAGCAATTCTCTAGGACCAGAGTCAACACCCAAAGCTCTCGCCAGGCTCACCAAATATGAGCTCTGGGTCTCCTCGCTTTCCCACTATTTCCCAGGTTCTTGAAGGAAACTGCCTATCTACTGCCATCTCAACAATTTTATTTTTTACTTTCTTTCCAATACTGCTTGAGAAAACACTACTCTTCTAGGTAGCAGAGGTCCAAAATGGCCCCAAATCTTCATAGAAACTTGGACACAGGTTTTATGAAGATTTGGACAAAAAAAAAAAAAAAAAAAAAAAAAAGAGTAAATAAAATTCCAAACACTGGAAGATTTCTTCCTGACAGTCTTAGGAAAGCCTTGGACTCCAAAGTGAACCTGCAGGAGTCCAGTCCTACGCCACAGCCCGGGGGGTTGAGAGACCCCAGGAAGCACAAGCCACGTTTCTGTCCCCTCCTCCTTACCTTGGGCATCGCCGCCCGAGGTCAGCACAGCTATGGCTTTGCCAATCCCCAGGGTTTTGGCTGCATGATGCTCTTCATGGGTCATGATCCACTCTAGAATTTAAAACAATGGTCAGTTAAGAAGCAGCTGGTTCAAGGAGCAACTTGCTCAAGAAATGTCTGTGAGCCTGGCTGAGCCTCTGGGGCAGGGCTATGAAGCCTCGGGCTCTGGACTTCTCCAGAGTGAAGCCACACCTTCCCAGAGTGACTAGCTGAAATGTCACAGTAAGTGAGACCCAGCCTGCGTAAGTCCTGGCTATCCTATCCCTGCTCCCTCCCACCAACTGCAACCTATTTGGAAATTAAGCTAAAGCCAGAGAGAAGGGCAGCTGACTGAACAGAAATGAGGAGCACTGCAGTAGTGCCGGGCCACCTTCACTCTAGGGAGGAAGGCGCTCCTGGGGGGACTGAGCACCAGTAATGCAGAAGTAGAGGGCAAAGGTGGGTTGGTGATGGTTTAGAGCTGGGTCTGTGGAGTCGGGAGAGGGACGAGAACTGGAGTTGGAGCTGCAAGTCTGGGCAGACCAATGGCGTTGTTCTCAGGATGGTTAGGACCCTTCTGTGGCTCTTCCTATCCCAGGAGATCTCTGGGTCTTTTGTCTTTGGGCCTTGCCCTTCACACCACATATTATCAAATGGTTAGAGCACCACAAAGCCACTGCCACATGCACAGTGATACGCACACGTACGGTGGAAACACCCTCCTATGTCTGCTTTTAGGGATTTCACCCTTCAAAGGAGACACAAGGCACACTTCTACATCCAAGAAATGCCAACAGTGTCACCACTCTTACATTTAGTCAGTCTGAAGCCTATTATTGGCTGGGGATACAGCTCAGTGGCACAGCACCCGCCTGGCAAGCATGAAGTTCTGAGTTTGATTCCTGGTACCAATAGAATAAAATAAATAAAATCTGTTATTTAAAACTTTGTCTTCCTTCCCCTCAGAACCAAGAGTCACCAAATCCTGTACTGTCCCTCAGCTTCCTTCCACAGCCCGTCTTTTTAGTCCTCATTGACTCTCCTTAACTGAACTGCTTGCTATAGCAGCTCCTATGTCTCTCCTCACTCTTTCGAAGACACAGAGCTTCACAAGAAGCTCACAAGCCTTGGCTTTAGCAGAGGTAGGAGTCGCATACAGGCATGGGAACTTTCAGGGTGGTTCCCATTTCTGTGCTGCTTCTGGGGACAGGACAGCTGCTGACAGAGGCAGGCCCCGATGCCAACACAATGTATGCAGGGAGGCACATATCAAGATACATATGCGTAAACGCACACAGTTCTATTATGCAGATAGAGATGCAGTTGGAGGCAGGTTTGGTGGCTCACATCAACAAGTGCAGTTACTTGGAGGCTGAGACAAGAGGATTACAAGGCTGAAGCCAGGGCTGGCAAGATAGGTCAGCACACTAAAGTGCCTGCTTAGGCAAACTTAGGTAACGCCAGGGACCAGGACCATGGTGATCCTCAGTGCCATGTGCAGCCCCCAGCAGCCACAAAAAAAAAAAAAAAAAAAAAAAAAAGAGTTTGTGACCAGTCTGGCCAATTGGACAAAACCTTATTTCAGTATCTCAGAATAATTTTTATAAAGAGCTGAGGGTATGTCTCAGTATTAAGAGTATTTGCTCAGCATGAGTGAGGCCCTGGTGTCAAGCTTCAGACTGCAAGTAAATAAAGAAAGCCATATGAGAGAGGGTTCATAAAGTACTCTAGTGGTAGAGAGCTTGCCTAACAACTGCAAGGCCAAGGGCTGATCCCAAACATGGTTAAGGAATACAGACAGATGAGAGAGAGAGAGAGAGAGAGAGAGAGAGAGAGAGAGAGAGAGAGAGAGAGAGAATGGGGAACAAGAGGAGAGGAGAAAAGGAAGAAGGGGAGGAGCAGGGAAGGGACACCTACAACTGCAGACAGGCCCATACGCAGCTGGCACTGGCAGGCCATGTGCACACTCCTGGGGCTGGGTCCCCAGGGGTTCTCTGTCCCATCCTTGCCTGCACAGTGCATTAACCGTCTCCTGTCTGTGCCACGCACACTGCATCCCTGCCCAGGACACCCTGCCCCACCAAAGGCCAGTCCCAGCCTCACTGCCCTCTGAACTTCTACTGACTAACAGAGGTGCGGAGGGCTCTTGTGGGCACCTCGACAACGCCCAGCCCGCACGCAGACAGACCGCTTGCTCTAGAATGAGGCCTGACTAGACCAAGGGCCATAACCGCAGCCGTACGCTGAGCCCAGTCGCTCTCATGGCTTTTTGTTTGTTTTGCTTTTGTCTTTTTGAAACAGGGTCGTGCCCTGCCGTTCAGGCTCACTTTGTAGCGCAGGCTGGCCTCGAACTCTCAGTGATCTTCTTGCCTCAGACTCCCAAGGGCTGGGATTAAAGTTGTGCACCACCACACCCAGCAATTCTGTTTTGTGTGGCAACAAACTATGAAAGGCTTTTGAGGGTTTCCAATGGCTGTGAGCCCAGTGTGGTGGTGCACACCACTTATCCCAGTATTTAGGAGGCCAAGGCACGAAGATCACCAGCTCGGCCTACACAGCGAGTTCAAGGCCGGCCTGAACTACAGAGACTGCCTCACAATAACAAGCAAAAATGATCATACAAAATATCTCATGACCATGAAAAATACACAACATTCAAAGTTTAGTGTTTCTTGGTGTGGTGGCACGTGGTTGTACTCAAGCCACTCTTCTGAGCCAAGGTCTCGCTACGGAGCCCAGGTTGGCCTTGAACTCCATGGGATCTTCCTGCACCACCTCCAGAGTGCTGGGATCTTGGTGTGCGCCACCACAACCGGCTTTGAGACTCCACACAAAACGATTACAGACCAGGCCACTCCCACTGCCTCACACAGTCTCTGCAGCAGGGTCTGTAACGCAACGCAGAACAAGTCTGCAAAGTCTCCAATACTTATTATCAGGTCTTTTCCACAAAAAAGCTTGCGACCACTGGACTACATGACTGGCTGCTAACGTCACATTTCCGGACTAGACTGAAAACCCTTCAGGGCAGGGATCACAGCCTACCGAAGCCCAAGTAAGTCAACGCATGTAACAGGAGCTCGAAAATACTCTCTGAAACCATTAACGAACGGATGCACACTACAGACACACAGATATATAAAATTAGAAATGGGCCTGGATGCAGATACACCTCCACAGTCTTTGTTCTTCTTAAACCAGGGACACGACCAGGGTTCAGAGCTCTAGCAATCGCACCTCGAGAGAGGAACACAAATACACATGCGCAGAAAGCACTCTCATTCAACTAGAGGGCTAGCATCACAAGTCCTGTCGTTCTGGAAAAAGACTCAGCACTTGGAAAGGAAAGCAGCAGAATCAGCCCGCCGTTTGCCGAGCGCTCTCCCTGCCCGGGCCCCTCATGCCTCCTGCAGCGCGTCCCAGGGACTGCAGATCCCTGCAAGCAGAAGCCGCGGACCACAAGCTCCCACCCCGGGGCTGCAGTCGGGAGAGAAAGCCCAACTCCGCGAGCAGAGCGCCTCACGCTGTTCCCTTCAACCTCCTTGAGACGGCTACCGAGGCGCAGGGCGCAGAAATACATGCAGAGGCCCACGCGAGCCCCCGGAGAGCCCGCAGGGACACGCGTGAGGCGACAGGCCACGGTCCCAGTGCGTGTGCACGCACGTGGGAGGCGCGGCTCCGCGGCCCGGGTGGGCGCCGGGCGCGGTCGGGGGTCGGGGGCCGGGAGCTGGGCCCGCCCCGCGCGCTCCGGCTCCCGCCGCCCGCGCCCCTCGCCCAGCCTCCCTCCGCCCCGCGCCCCCCCCCCGTCTCCTCCGCCGCGCGCCCCCCGTCTCCTCCGCCGCGCGCCCCCCGTCCCCTCCACCCCGCACCCCACGTCTCCGCCGCCGCGCGTCCCCCGTCTCCGTCGCCCCGCGCCCCCCGTCTCCGCCGCCGCGCGCCCGGCCGCCCGCCCGGCCGCCCTTGCCTCTCCGCTCGGCGCCGCGCGGTCGCCGCCGTCCCGCAGGTCGTCCTTGGGGAGGGGCGGAGCCGGGCGCGGGGCGCAAGGGCGGGCGGGCTGCTGCGGGGCGGAGCTGCGCGCCGCGCTGTTCGGCCGCTGCGCCAGGCCGCGCCCGGGCGTGGGAGGACGCGTCTCGGGTCGCCGTTCCGCGCGCAGGTTGCGGAGTCGCCCGGGGAGCGCGCGGCTCTGCCCCGGGCCGACTTTGTCCCGCCCGGCCCCTGAGGCTGCATTCAGACCTCCTCAGCGGCCGGCGTCAAGCCGCCCTGCTCTGGGCCTGGGCCACCTCGCTCACCAAACGTGTGTTCAAGCCCGCAGACCAGGTGTTGTGCAAGGCGCCAAGAAATGCAAAGACAATCCAAAAACTAGTTGGAACCCCGGCCCTGAGAAACGCGGCGCACCGATGCACAGTGGCTTCAGAAACGTAAAGGCTGGCCTGTTCGCAGCCAAGCGCCCAGGGACCAGCGCGCTGCTGCCGCGGCAGTCTCCGCCTGCGTAGGTGGAGCGCAGGGTCTGGTCACGAGCAAACCTGTGCACCGACTCCACAGCGGCACACAGAGCCCAGCCTGGGCCGGGGTATGCCTCACAGCACGGCGCCTGCCGGCTAAGCGCAAGGCCCTAAATCGGATGGAGGCGGGAGGGAGGGAGGGAGGGAGGCGGAGGAAGAGGGAGGAAGGAAGGTAGGAAGGAAGGAAGGAAGGAAGGAAGGAAGGAAGGAAGGAAGGAAGGAAGGAAGGAAGGAAGGAAGGAAGGAAGGAAGGAAGGAAGGAAGGATAAAAAGAAAGGGAATCCTGGGAAAGTAGGTCAGATCCTCCCAGAGCGAGACGTGAATCCCTTATTCAGATTTAATTCTCAGGCCTCCCCTTGGCGCAGTCGGTGGGCCCGCAGCACTTAGTCCCAACTGTGTTCTGTCTCCTCCTCCTGTTCCACCCTGCCGCTTAGCTTCGGTGCCTCTCCGGAGCCATCTGTTCTCGCTTTTACTGCTGCCCTTTCTCTCGCTCACTTTTTGCGAGTCCCAGCTGCAAACAACTAAAATACCATTGAGAAGATGAAATGCCTTGACTGCACAAAATTAGAGACTTTTGTGTTGCAAATGGTATCAAGAAAGTGACAACAAGGGCCGGCGGTATAGCTCAGCAGACTAAGCGCTTGCTCAGGTAAGCGCAGCGGCCAGGGTTCAATTCCTGGTTCCGCATGCCGCGCTGGCCCCGCCTTGGGGTGTGCTGAGCCGGCGATGGAGTCCGGGGCGTGGTGGCGCACGCCTGTAATCCCAGCCCTAGGGAGGCAGGAAGCAGGAGGATCACTGTGAATGTGGGCTGCATAATGAGACCCTGTCCAAAAAAAAAAAAAAAACCTAAAAAAAGAAAGTGACAACAGCCCACAGAGTGGAAGAAAGTGTTTGCAAGTCATAAAGGGATGATATCCAGAATCTATAGAGAACTTTTCAATTCAATAATAAAAAAGACAATAACCCAATTATAAAATGGCAAAAGATCTTAACAGATCCTCTGACCAACGGAGACAGATATAAATAAGCATATGAAAAGATACAGAACATCATATGCCATTAGAGTACTGCAAATTAAAGTGAGCTGCTATTACACACCTTTTGGAATAGCTAAAATAAAAATCTTGCAGTACCAAATATTAATGAGAATGCAGCGCAACAGAGATTCGCTGCTGGCAGAATGCACAGATGCACTCGCGTGGAGCACAGACTTTCTTACAAAGCTAAAGTCTTACCACGTGATCTGGCAGTCTTTCTCTTATCTGCCCAAGTAAGTTGGAAGCAATGTCCACACAAACACCTGCACACAATGCATACTCAACTGCCCCAAACTGGAAGCAACCAAAATGTCCCTCAGAGATGAACGAACAAAGAACCTATGGACATATATGCAAGGAAGTATTACTCAACAGTAAAAAGATGACGTATGAAGGCATGAAAACAGTGACAAACCATAAAGGCATATTGCTTAGTAAAACAAGGCAGCCTGAAAAGGATTCATGCTGTGTAATTCCAACTATCTGGCATTCTGGAAAGACGACTACAGAGTAAGCAAAAAGATCAGTGGTTACCCAAAGCTTGAGATAGAAAAGAAGGGTAGAATGGGTGGACTACGGATGTTTAAGATATTGAAATTCTTAGATGACACTGTAATGGTGCACATGAGTGTTTGTCAAAACTCTTAGAAACACGAAACTCAGAGTGAAATCTAATAGTATGGACCTAGCTAATGTAATTGCTAGTGCGTCTACACTGGCCCATCAAAATGTATGCACCACTAAAGATGTGAATAATGGAGGAGACTGAGCAGAGTGCACTCGGGGCATATGAGGGCTGTTCCACAGGACAGTTTTCTATAAGCCTAAAGCTGCTCTCAAAAATAAAGCCTATAAAGTTAAAAAGAGGTATGTTCAGTAAAATATCAAATAAAATTGTGGTATTAAACATTTTTAAATGGGCAAAATTTAAATAGACATTTTTCTAAAGAAGGCATAAAATGACTGATAAGTGCATGAAAAAATGTTCAATATCATTTCTTCTTTTTTTCACAGTACCGAGGATTGAACTCAGGACCCTGCGCTTGCCAGGGAAGCACTATTCTACTGAGCTATCTCCCTTGCCCTCATTTCACTTTAAAGAAAGACAAGTCAAAACCACCTGACTTCATTTGGAGAGGACAGAAGTAGAAAGGGTTACCATGTGTATGTATCTATGCCAACTCCACGCCTGAATGTATCATGCATTGCTAACATGTCCTAATTTCTAAAATGTTAAAGAGTTACCTTTTCATATTTATTGACATATTTTTTTTTAAGTCTTAATTGGGGTGGGGTCCTAGAAAAGAAACTTCACAAAAGTTCTCAGGTCTTGCCTATGGTCATCTTAGGGAATCACCAACTGTTTGGATTTTACTTTATGAGAATTAAATTGGCTGATAAAAATCAATATAACATAAAGTAGTTGACACAAGAAAATTTCATATTAAGAAGTGAGTGTAAAAGTCTCAATAAAAATTCTGGAAAGGGGGCTGGCAAGATAGGTGGGCGGACTAAGCCTGCTTAGGCAAGCACGGTGGACCAGGTCTGATCCCCTGCTCCACATGCTGCACCGGCCAGGTTCCCAGGTGAGCTGAGCCTGCCACCAAGACCAGGCATCATGGTGCACATCTGTAATCCCAGCACTGGGGAGGCTGGAAACAGGATCACTCTGAGTCCGAGCTGCGTAGTGAGACCCTGTATCAAATACATTAAAAATATTTTTTTAAATCCCAAAAAACTTTTCTTAACTCGTTTATACATCCAACACGTATTCACTGGTGTTACATGGCTGCACTGAGCCAGGCACGGAGCTACAATAAGCTGTCATGGAGTTCATGACCTGGATGGCGCATAAGGACTGTTGCTAGGAACTTTACAGTTCATCGGACCCGGACCATAACTGATGAAAGCAGTAACCCTGCTAGCATCTATAATGTGTCAAAGCCCTGTGACATGAGCATACTGTCTGAGGGTAAATGAAATAAAAAGAAACAAGATATCTGAGTAGTAAAATTTGGTAGCATGCATTCACTATTGTTTAAGGACAACATACCAGTGGTGTTGAGACAAAATAGCTGACACCCAAAGTGCAGGGGGAAAGTCTCTTGGGCGCATAGTTGTCCAGGTTTCAGTCCATCACTGGCTGACTCCAAGGCAGGGTGGCACATGGCAGAGGGCACAGCAGAGGAGAGCAGCTCATGCCTGGGGTTCGCCAGGCAGCAAAAGCAACAAGAGAACTCACCAGCGCTTTTCTGCCCTTCTACCCTATCCAGGCTACTCAGCGCAGGTAGCGTTCATACCTTTAGTCCTGCTGCCTTTGATCCTAGCATTGGACCGTGAATTGTTTCCACTCTAGATCCAGCTGCCTCTGGAAAGGCCCAGCTGTGACTGCTTGAGGCTCTGGGGCGACAGCTAAACATAAGCCATAGTGCCGGTATTAGAAATATGCATAAAACAATGAAAGAGGAGCAGCCCACTGGAAACAGACTTTTCTCCTTTTAATGCTAAACTCCAAAGACCATGCATTTTCCTTTTTCCTAATTATCTGTTCATCAAACAACTTTCAAACTTTTACAGAAATCTTCACAACTTGAAAGAGGTATTTTTAGCTACTTATGGTTGATTTACGTTACGAGTCAAAGCTTGAACTCAAAAGTTAATAGTGGACCAATGATGGAGAGGTTATTCGAGATCTTGGCCGATACACTACGAATGAACACAGTGCAGTGACTAAGGAAGCGTGTGCCGAGAGGGGGCTCAACACTGTCAGCAGACCTAGGGTGCTGGGTCAGGCATCGCGAAGGCTTAGAAGAGCTTGGACCACAAGCACAAAGCGGCAAGTGAAGCAGGCAACAAGACGTGGTGCAGTGTGTTCTCGAGGTGATGGGAGCAGGCCAGTAACGGAGTGATCTCATCCTAACATTGTTTTCACTGCTGCTACAACCTAATAGAGCTACAGGAGGATGCTGAAAGGTGTTGGGTTTGCATTGGAGAAGAATCTGGGGCTCCTGCTAGGCTCCTCTAGAGGTTGTGTCTCTGTAGCAATGATTCACTCAAGCACAGGGCTTAGCCACAGAGCTGCTGCAAAACAAGGACTTGGTCCAAAATACACCTGTTTTCACTTGTTGAGGGTTTCAGGTAGCTGGAGCTGTGTAGTGGTTGATTGACTGTGTCAACTTGAGAAGTTTAGAAGCTTAACTAAATGGGCTCAGCAATCCACACCTAGGTTGTGGAGGCCCGCCCTAGAGCGACTCACCGCTTGAAGGCTATAAAAGGGAACTGAGGAAGGATGGAGCGCTCATTTTTCCTTGGAGTGCTGGCTCCTGGCTCTCAGCACACTCTTCGGCCTCTGCCTTGGATCCCTCAGCCTGCTGCTGTAGACTCAGCAGCCTTCCATCTTGGTCCCATCGGACTTGCACGAAATACTGCAGCAAGCTCCAGGCCTTGCACTGAATCCTTCAGCAGTCAGGGCCCAGAGGCATTCTGCGTGCTTCCTCATCGACTCTGTGGCTGACCTTTGTGAGCCGATCTTGGAATTTCTTATAGATCTGTACATCTTCTGTGATTGTATCTGCTCCTGTAGTAAAACCTTGACTGACACAACCTGGTAGAGTGTGTGTGTGTAGAGGGATGATCATAAAGACTGAATATATAAGAAAATGGTCAGACAGAGCCAGGAGACCAGGAAATTCAAGTCCATCATTCCTGTGCTCGCTTGAGTGGAGAAGCCGGGATGCTCTGAATTAGAAGTCCTCAGTATTTTTGGCATCAGGAGCCAATTTCATAGGAAATAATTTTTATTTATTTATTTTTATGTATTTAGTACAGGATCTATAGGGTCTCACTACATAGAGTGGGCTCATCCCTGAGCTCTGCCTAAGCATCGGCTTTAGTCCACTGAGCTATCTGGCTGGCCTAAAAAACAATTTTTCACAGACTGAGGGGAAGAAGGTATTAGGGTGACTCAGACATATCACATTTGTCGTGTACTTTGTTATTGTTACAAACACAATACAGTTATTAGGCCATCTACCACAAGGTAGAATCAGTGAGAGCCCTGAGATTATTTCCCTGCAACCAGATGGTATCATCTGGACATGATGGGAGATAGTGGCAGTGACACCCAGAGGAATCCCCGCTATCACTGCAGAAAATCCTGCTTCATACGCAAGGTTAGAAATGAAGGCAGCTTTCCACAGCTTTTATGGAAACTCAGAATATTCCACTCTGACTTCTACCCAGGAAGTATGGAATATGAAGTTATCTTACAAAGACATTTAAGGCCACCGTCATGTCTGGCGTCTGACGGTCGTTCCTCTTCCAGCATGTACAAAGTCAACTCATGGAGCTACTCACAAATGGGTCCTGGGCCCATTTCTTCCCAGTCTGTGGCTCTTTCGTGGGTGTGGAGTAACGCCAAAACACTTGAAAGCTGAAACTGATCATGTACCAACTGGGAGAAAAAGAGCTGTGGTGTTTCCAGCGTCTCCTGAAGTTTGAAACACTTCAAAACCCCCAAGTTTGCTCACTGCACCCCCTCCCATAACTTCATCCTACATTTGAAGGGAGCCATGCTCTTGACCAGGCTGAGTGCAGCTGTCTTCTCCCCTCAAGTAACAAGTGAGGTTGTCGAGCAGGTTGAAAATGCCAGTTGAGTAAGTGAGCTTTGTGACCTGTTCTGGGCCGCTGACTGTGCTGGCAGTGGGGACTGCTTTTCTAAGAGAAGTCTCAAAGAAAGAAGGAGAAGAGCCAGGCGTGGTGGCACAGGCCTGTAATCCCAGCACTTGGGAGGCTGAGGCAGGAGGATTGTTGTGAGTTCGAGACCAGCCTGAGCTACAAAGTGAGCTTAAGGCCAGCCTGAACTGCATAGTGAGACCCTGTCTCAAAAAGACAAAAAAAAAAAAAAAAAAAAGAAAGAAGGAGAAGGAGAAGGAGGAGGAGGAAGTGAAGGAGGAGGAGAAGGAAGAAGAGAAGGAGAAGAAGATGATGAAGATGAAGAAAAAAGATGAAGGAAGAAGAAGAAGAAAAAGACGAAGTCAAAGACGAAGAAGAAGTTGGCATTTTGTGCCTGCTTAAGCAAAGCAGTCAGGCACAGAATCCTGTGGTTTGATCCCTAAATCCTCATGCCTACCAGACCTGCCCTTTTTTTTTGTCCTGAGGACAAAAAAAAATCCTTCTGAGAGAAGTCCCTGGAGCAGCTCTCATAACTCAAAAGCACTGGCCAGTGTCATACCTTTAGAAAGCCATTTCACTGCTTTGTATAAAGAAGACAGGTGTATTCTATGTCCAACTCCTCACAGAGCAGCACAAACACAAGTGTTAAGCCACATACTTTATTATTTTTCTATTAATTTGATTGAGAAGCAAATAGCAATTAGAGTTTCAAGACAGTTTAACAGGACAGTTACAATAATTAATACATTGTATATTGTTGTCTTTGTAGTAGTTATTCAGAGTACAAGATGCAGACATGATATCCTGTCCAAATACTATTAGTACAGATCTTTTTTTTTCTCATTGAATTAAGAGATAGTAACTGTATATCTATCCTATTTTGTATGTACAGATATTTCACTACGAAATGGTCCTTCATTTATATGAAGTTTTGTTTTGTTTTGTCAGAGATGGGTATTCCATTGTCATTTAAATATTGTAGGCACATGAATTCAGCAAAATAACCCAATATAGTCCAGTAGTCCATAATAGTAGTGGGTTATCTGTAAGACTGGCAATGTCAGAAGTTGTTGACTTGAGCCTTTAACAGCTCAGCATATTAATATGTCTTTATTTTTTATACTTAATTTTTATACTTTTCTTTTTTTTTTTTGGTGGAACTGGGGATTGAACTCAGGCCCTTGCACTTGCCAGGGAGGCGCTTATTCCACTAAGCTATCTCCCCAGCCCTATACTTTTCTGCTGGATGGTTAAGACCAAGGTAAAGCAAGACCTATATAACAAGGAATGAGCTTTTGTATCTGATAAGGTCAGTCAAATCCCCTCAGGATTTATCCTGAAATCCTGTACCACAGTTTGTAGATCCTTTGTCAGGGTCAGCCATGTGGATGAGTCATGGCCAT